>JAANYP010003049.1:0-164505 GCA_020465985.1 Centrapalus pauciflorus
ATCCGAATTAGGTCCATCATCCGGATTACTGTTCATCCGAAATTACTCATCCGAAGTCTAGCCTTTCAAAATCAACCGAAATCACTCCATCCGAATTCGACCCATCCGAATTCGGTTGCACCATCCGAATTACTATTCATCCGAACTCATCACCCGAATTCAGAACACTCTGTTTTCAGTCCAACCCATCTGTACTCAGTTTCCACCTCTAAGATCTCCACATTCTCAATCAGCACCAATACTCATAAGGTCTCGTGAAGCTCTTGTACTCGGATCTGAGAACAGACCACCTGTTCTCTATCCTGATGAGTACGAACAATGGAAAGCCCGGTTCCTGAAATTCGTCGGAATGCAACCTCTCGGGAATATGATGCTTCAATCAATATCCGAAGGGCCCGTCATCTACTACAGAGAAATTGCTGCCAGACCCGAGGCTGATCCTCCTGTCCTAGCCTCCAAAGTCGAAAGAGAGCCGGCAAATGACGCCGAAAGGGATCGCCAGCATGCTGATAAGAGGGCAGAATATCTGATCTATCAAGCCCTCCCCACTGATATTCTGGTAGGTGTAGACAGTAAAATGTCTGCAAAGGAAATGTGGGACGAGCTGGAAATCCAAATGCTGGGGGCAGATCTTGATGACCGTGCCAAAATTGAAGAGGCAAAGGCAAAGTTTTCAGAATTCCGCGCCAAAGACGGGGAATCTCTGCAATCCACGTTTACCAGGTTTTGTGCAGTCCTTAATGAATTGAATAAACTGCACATCAAAAAGGATCGGGATGACATAAACATCCAATTCTTTGCCGCCTTAGCCCCCGAGTGGCAGCTTGCATGTAGGGCAACAAAGAGAGTCTTGAACATCCCTGAGGTATCTATAAATGTCGTCTTTAAGGAGCTTAAGAAATATCAAGGCGATGTGGATCAACAGAAGCTGATGGCAACTCAATTGGCCTCACTATTGCTATCAGCCAACACAGGGTTGAAACCAAATGATTCCCTAGCCTTGATCACAAACACGCAGATTCCGACACCATCTTTTGCTCCCGGGTCTTCATCATCTCAGTACAGGTATGCTTCCCCTCCGCGTGAGGTCTATGATGAGGAGGAAGCCACGATACAAGAACAGATTGCCTTGTGGACCAACCGTCTCCAACAACGACGGTTCTCCAACAAGACCAACAACCAACTCCGATATGACACCGGTCCTCGGAGGTACTCTGATGATAGAAGGGATGACAGACGCGATGACTATCGCAGGGACGACTACCGCAGACATGATAGAGACGATCGCCGGTATGATGATAAACGCGACTATCGCGATGATCGCCGTTATGACAGGCGTGACGAAAGGCGAGATGACAGGAGAGAGGAAAGGAGAGAGGACAGGCGGGACGATCGTAGGGATGATCGTCGGGATGACCGCCGGGAAAGGAGGCGTGATGACAGCCGTGAGCACCGCCGGGCCGACAAGAGGCCGGCGGAAAGAAGAGAGGAGAAGCCAAGTGCAGACGAGCCAAAGGCTACTGATGAACGTCTCTGCTACAAATGTGGCAAACCGGGCCACTTTGCTAGGGAATGCAAGAACAATTTTGAGAGAGACGTTGCATATTACGAAAGAAAGCTCGAGGCTGCAAAGACGAAGTCGGATGCATTGGCCCTCGTCGCCCAGGAGGATTACTGGGATGCTGAAGATTCTGACGACGAGGATGACAATGGCAAAAATTGCTATATGGTTGATCGTCAGGGGTTGGAGATTTGTGCTGCTGTTACTGCTGCAAATTCAGACGCTGCTGCTGAGGGGAAGACATTGAACCATCCACCAGCATGTCTGATGGCTACAACCGACGATCCCGAATGCTCCACATCCGGCTCAGAGTCCAGCGAGGTATATTCCTATTACATTCCTGCACATGTAAATAAATTATTTGTAGATAATGAATGTACACTACACACACAAATACTTGATCTACAAGATAGATTAAAAGCTGAAACTGCAAAGTGTGTACAGGCTGAACATCAAGCTCATATTTTGAAAGAATCATCTGAATTATATCATGCAAAATGGTTAACTAATCATAATGTTATAAAACAGATGTTGATAGAAAAAGTAGATGTTCAGGATAGGAATATATACCTTGAATCTTGCATGGAAACGCTTTCAAAAGAAAAACTCTCTTTAAAGAAGAAATTTCTGTTCTTACAAAACAATTAGATGTGGTAAATATGGAAAATATAGACAGTTTAGAAAAATACAAAATGATTGAAGAAGAAAGGATAAGTTTGTACGCAAGAATAAAGACCCTTGACGATGCATTTTTGAAAAGGGGTCAAACAGAACAAACTATCCATTTAAATCAGCCCAAAGAAACTAGGTTTTACCATTCTAAACAGGGAATTGGTTTTAAAAATCCTAAATATTTGGAAAAAGCACAAAATGTCTTGCCTGTATTTTATGACATGAATTATATGGGAGCCGGTATTAAATCTTTCTTTTTTGAGTCATCAAAAGAAGTTTTAAACCAAGAAAATGAGAAACGTGTTGCGCGTAAAGATAAAGAAATTTCTTTTCATTATGAAGAACTTAACGAGAGTTATTCTTCTAGAGTACCCACTTTAGAGGAAGATCTCTCGTCAACTTATTCAGAAACTATATTGAACACTGAAACTAAAAAATCAAATCCTCAACTTTATATTCCTGCAAAAGTTCTTCAACAACAAATCATTGTTTTAGAAAAGGAATTGAAGTCGTCTCAAGAAAAAGCACTTGATCTTCAAGATGCTCTTTTTAAGAGAGAAGAAGAATTGATAAATCAATCTTTTCAACAAACTGTGGAAGTCACTGTCTACAGAGAAAATTTTGAAATAGTTTCACAACGATTGAAAGATCTTTCAAAACAACAAACACTTTCTCATTCTCTAAAAATTCCATGTATGTCATCAGATAAAGGTAAGGCTACAGCTGAAACTTCTTCTATCTTTGTCAAAGGTGAGTGCACAAATGCTTTCAAGAATGAGGTTTCTAAAAAGACTCAGATAAAATCCAAGTCTTTTAAGAAACCCACTCACCTCCAAAAAAAAGTCTGTCAAGTCTAAATCTTCCATGCTTACTGACTCTAATCGTTTTGTTCCTACAGATCATATAAGGAGAGTCCCAAAAACCACCATGCAGGATTTTTCAAGTTTTTTTGTGAAGAAGGCTTTGATGCCATGTGAATTTGTTTCTAGAGATAGGATGTCTGTAATCTCTAAAGACAATTTGTGTAACCAAGTATGTGACAATGTTTGTAATGATGTACCGAATTCTGCTATTTCATTAAAGTACTCTTTCAAGGATTTGTTTAATCTATGTCCAACTAAATATAGACGACAGGTTCCTGAAATGAATGCTTTTGTGCCTTATCCTGTTAAACGAATTCGGAAAAAGAAAACTAAAAATAGTGCATCATCGGCCACAAACAAAGTTGAGACATGTCTGTTGCCAAGGCCCAAAACCAAAGCAACGGTCAAGAAGGTCTCATCAAGACAAAAACCGAAGGCAATTTCAGCGCCTAAGGTTCCAAAACCTAATAAATCCAATCTTCAATGGATTCCAAAGGGTTGTGCATCTAGACCACACACAAATGCTAGTTGGGTTTCTAAATCTGTACACGTGCCATATAAATATGGAATTCCTAACAAAACGGGACCCATATTGAGGTGGGTACCCAAGGTTGTGTGATCTTAATGCAGATGGTTCTTGGTTACTTCTGATCAAGACCCGTGCTTCAAAGAAATGGCTTCTAGTTACCTTAGACTAGGACCCGTTCTTTTGCTTGTCGGTTGTACTTAAACCGACACGTTTGGCTTCTGTGCACACAGCCCAGGACCCAGTCTTAACTCATCATGTTTTCTGAACATCTCGGTTCAGAACACGGTTTGATTGTGAATTAAAAATGGATGTGTTTGAATACATATAGTTTTCATTATATGAATTTATGTGTTTTTCAGGCTATGTCCATTTGGTATATGGATTCGGGTTGCTCCAAGCATATGACAGGAAGAAGAGAATTGCTGTCCAACGTCGTTGAACAGTACTGCGGAACTGTGAAATTCGGGAACAACCATCAGGCTCAAATAAAAGGATACGGGGACTTAGTTCTAAATAATCTGGTCATCAAGGACGTTGACTATGTTGAAGGGTTATCTCATAATCTTTTTAGCATAGGACAGCTCTGCGACAAAGGACTAGAAGTAACATTTAGGGCTAAGAACTGCAGTGTTAAGAACATAGATGGAAAAGAAATCTTGACTGGTTCCCGAAAATCTAACCTTTACACCATTGACGTATCTAAGCTTGTGGTGAAGGATAACATTTGCCTACTATCAAAAGCCTCGTCAAAAGACTATTGGTTGTGGCATCGAAGATTATCCCATTTGAATTTTGATAACATAAACAAGCTGGCTGCGAACCAATTGGTCAAAGGACTTCCTGAGTTGCGCTACGAAAAGGACCATCTTTGCGGAGCATGTGAGAAAGGAAAAATGAAACGATCATCTCACAAACCAAAGCCCGAACCATCAACAAAAAGAGTTTTGGAGTTACTTCATATGGATTTATGCGGACCGATGAGAACTCAAAGCATAAATGGAAAACGATATGTGTTGGTTATCGTTGATGATTATTCTCGATATACCTGGGTCAGGTTCTTGGGTTCCAAGGACGAGACAGCTCAAGAAATCATTGATTTTATCAAAAGTGTCGAGACCCAACAGCAGCTGTCAGTACAATCAATCAGATCAGATAACGGCACGGAGTTCAAGAACTCGGTAGTAGAGGGCTTCCTTCGATCCAAGGGGATTCAGCATCAATACTCTGCTGCTAGAACACCTCAACAAAACGGGATCATGGAAAGGCGTAACCGTACGCTAGTAGAAGCCGCTCGTACAATGCTCACATACTCAAAGCTACCTCCGTTCTTGTGGGCCGAAGCCGTATCAACAGCATGCTATACACAGAATCGCTCCATCATTCATAAGCGCTTTAACAAAACTCCATACCAGCTCTTTTTGAATAAAGTACCATTTATCAAGTACTTACGTGTATTTGGTTGCAGGTGCTATGTACTGAATGACAGAGACAACCTCGGGAAATTTAACGAAAAGGCGGATGAAGCGATCTTCATTGGATACTCATCCAACTCGAAGGCGTATCGCGCATTCAATACCCGAACCAGAACAGTCAATGAAAGTGTGCACGTCACATTTGATGAGTTTGCTGAACTGGCACCCGAAGTTGATCAATCAGGACCACGCATTACTCAAATGCCTGGAGACTCTTCGAATAACCCCATTTCTTTTTCTTCTTCTGATTTGGTTAATTTATTTGATCCTTTTTATGTTGAATTTTTCGGTCCTAACGCTAGTGTGTCTAATGTTGTTAATAATATAGGTAATCCTTCCAGTTCAACTGCGCCGCAAAGTTTCTCCACTCCATCTTCATCAACATATCCTCATCCATCCACATCATCCACCGACACATCCGCAGTTGAATCTACTCCTGTAATACCCTCACATATAATACCAACGATTCTTCCTTCACCTGAACACTCGGAAATTGAACCAGAACCCGTGGTACCATCATTTGAAACCATTGACCATGAATCCTCATCCATTCCCATATTAACCACAGAGGTTCCATCCCGAGCACCCCTTCCACACGAGATCAAATGGACCCGCAGTCACCCATCAGAACAAATCATTGGTGACGTAACAACAGGAGTCCAAACTCGTAGGGCATCTGCTAATGAATGTCTCTACACTTCATTCTTAAGTATGATAGAGCCCGCTCGTGTGGATGAAGCCCTGACAGATCCGGATTGGATAGTTGCAATGCAAGAGGAACTCAACCAGTTTGAACAGCTAAGAGTATGGCGGTTAGTTCCCAAGCCAAAAGACCGTACAATCATCGGAACAAAGTGGATCTTCAAGAACAAACGAGATGAAAACGGCATTGTGATAAGGAACAAAGCAAGACTTGTTGCCAAAGGCTACCGACAACAAGAAGGGATAGATTATGACGAGACCTTCGCTCCCGTTGCACGGATCGAAGCAATCAGAATCTTCTTGGCGTATGCGGCACACAAAGACTTCAAAGTGTACCAAATGGACGTCAAGACTGCCTTTCTGAACGGTGAACTTAACGAGGAAGTGTATGTTGAACAACCACAAGGCTTTGTTGATGCACATAAACCTGACCATGTTTATGTGCTAGATAAGGCCCTCTATGGTTTAAAACAAGCACCTCGAGCATGGTATGATAGTCTTTCGAATTTCCTTATTTCTGCCGGTTTCTATAAAGGTGTGGTGGACACAACTCTGTTCACTAAAAGGGAAGGCCCACATATAATGCTAGTACAGATTTATGTTGACGATATTATATTTGGATCTACTGACAGTAATTTTTGTAAGGATTTTTCAGCCCTAATGGAGTCTCGGTTTGAGATGAGTATGATGGGGGAAATGAACTTTTTCCTCGGATTACAAGTCAAACAACTTGAGGATGGGATTTTTGTGAACCAGTCGAAATATACTCTTGACATTCTCAAGAAGTATAAGTTAGACTCTTGCACGAGTATCGCAACTCCCATGGCCTCCAACTGTAAGTTAGACACCGATCCTTCTGGGAAAAGTGTCGATAATACAACTTACAGAGGGATGATAGGATCCTTACTATACTTGACTGCCAGTAGGCCGGATATAGTGTTTTCAACATGTCTTTGTGCTAGATTTCAGGCCGACCCAAAAGAATCACACCTAACTGCGGTAAAACGCATTTTTCGTTATCTTAAGGGTACACCCGAACTTGGTCTATGGTATCCAAAGGGAACCGATTTCGATCTTACCGCGTTTTCAGATGCTGATTTTGCAGGTTGTAGAGTGGACAGAAAAAGCACATCGGGAGGAATACAGTTTTTAGGCGATAGACCGGTGAGTTGGTCTTCCAAAAAGCAGAATTGTGTATCCACATCCACAGCTGAGGCTGAGTATGTAGCAGCTGCAAGCTGTTGCTCTCAAGTGCTGTGGATGAGAACACAATTACGTGATTATGGGTTCTCACTCACCAATATCCCTATTTACTGTGATTCTCGAAGTGCAATTGCCATCTCTTGCAATCCCGTGCAGCACTCTCGAACAAAACACATAGATATCAGGTATCATTTTATTAAAGATCACGTGGAAAAGGGAACCATTGAGTTGTATTTTGTTGGCACGGAATACCAACTAGCGGATATATTTACTAAAGCTTTAGACAAACCTCGTTTTCGGTTTTTAGTATCTCATATCGGCATGTTGAATCCACCTTCCAATTAAATATCAGATATTGTCTTAAATAATTCTATTTCAATCTATCATGATTGAAATTCCTTTATGTTAGAAAATAACTGTTATTTAAATTTAAGGTTTATGTCACAAAATTAAACCTCATTATTTCCTTATCTGCGCATATTTTTAATAATTAATGATCCTGATAAATTGCTGTGTGATTTGTTCATCATGGAGTGGGATGCAAACAATATCCAGGTTTGTCGATATTAGTAATGCTTAAAAGAAGGGTTGTCGTGATTTAAATCTGAAAAGGAAAAAGGATCGGTATTTATTTGAGGGGGAGTAGAATTAGGATTTTAAATTTTATAATTTTGTGTTTCTTTTTATTTCCTTTATGGTTAAATTTTTTATTTTTAGGTTAGTCATAATTTTATTTTTAGGTTAGTCATAATTTTAATTTTAGGTTAGTCTTAACTTTATTTTAATTTTAAGTTTTAAATTTAATTGGTCAGAAAATCACAAAAAGATTTTAAATTTCAAAATTATCAAAAAACCAAAAAGATTTTAGGTTACTTAATTTCATTTTAACTTCAAATCTAAAGAAAATACCAAAAATATTTTAATTTTTTGTTTGGGCCAAAATTTTTTCTTTGTTTTTGCTTAATTCCACAAAAGCCCATTTTAGTTTCAAATTTATGTGTGTATGTTGAGTCTAAACCGGCGGCCCATCTTCCATTTGGGGCGCGGATCTCAGACCCGACCCATGACCCGCGCGAGTTTATATAATGGGTTGGTCAACTGGTCAACTCATCTTCCTTCACTTTCAAGATATTTCTTTCTTCTTCTCCTTCCCTCCCGTCGACACCACCGCCCCAAACCACCATTGTTACCACTTCAAGCTTTTGGAACATCATAATCTTTCGTTTTTCTTGCTTTTTCCTTCTTCGGCACTACCAGGTAACATATTTCTGTCCTTTTTTCAGTCTTTAACTTCCTAGATTGCGTGTTTGATTTTCAAAGTTTTTCTAGTTTTTCAATTCGGTTTTTTCTAGTTTTAGGTAGTTTAATGTGGTATTTCTTCTTAGTTGTAGTTAAATAAAATGTTCCTTAGGTTATTTCAGTATAGGATCTGTAATTTCATGCATTTTCAGTAGGATTTTAACTGTTCACGTTTATTTTTGCATGAACATTAACTGCACTCATGCAGTTTCGGATGTCCGAATTCGGACCACCACCCGAATTCGGATGTCCGACTTAGACTAAAGTTCGAAATTTTCAAAGTACAAAACCATAGTTCGGACCACTGTTGATCCGAATTCGGTTCACCGTTGATCCGAATTCGGACCTTCAAAGCAGGGCCAAGATTTTCAAAACTTGAATTTACTCTAAGTTAGTTCACCACTGTTCATCCGAATTCGGATGATATCCGAATTCGGTTCCAATCCGAATTCTGGGTACCATCCGAACTCAGGACCATTCCATATCATTTCATGCATTTACATAAGTCATCATCCGAATTCGGATCATGTTCCATGACACATCCGAATTCGGACCACTTTCATTCATTCCATGCCTCACATTTCGGACCTCATCCGAATTCGGTTCCTGTTTTCAACTCATCCGAATTCGAACCCCACTCACATCATTCATGCATCATTCCATTTCGGATTGATCCGAATTCGATGACACTGTTCATCCGAATTCGGACCATCCGAAATCCAACACTTAGGATTTTTTTATTTTTCATTTTTTCCATTTCTGCATTTTCATATAAATTAAAAATCAATATATATATATATATATATATATATATATATATATATATATATATATAGTTCCATCCAAGTGCACCATTGATTAGAGTTAGGATCAGTGTTTGAGTGAAACGGTCTTATCTAACATCGGTCTCTTAACGATTGACTTTGGACTTTGTTAGTAGAATTTTATTCTACTAATAAAGACCCGATGATAAACAGATCAGACAATTTCTATTTCACACTCATCTAGACTTCACATCAATGCTTTATCATATCGAGTCTTATGATTCTAACTGTGTTGCACTTTGCAGGAAAATGGACCCCACAATCGTTCTTACCATTCCCCATCCGCCAATCCCGAATAATAACGCTCAGTTACCCGAAGAAGCCATCTTGCCGAGCGCCGAGTTTGTCGAGTTTATCCCCCATAACTGGCAACTCGACGTCTCTATCCTTCCAAAAGAATCCCAAACCCTAGCTTTTGACATTCTCACCCACCATCCCATATATTATGCCCTTTCCACAGCCATCGCCGTTCCCCAGATTTACCTACAACAATTCTGGAACAGGCTACAATTCTTAACCGACCCCGAACCTCACTTCACCTCCACCATTGACTGCGTTCCAGTCAAAGTCACAACCACAGCCATTCGTCACATCCTTCGTTTTCCCATCCAAGACTACATTCCCTCCATCGACTCGTTCGATCCAAACCCATCCGTCTCAGAAGCCCTTTCTGAAATTCAAAACCTAGGGTATGACGGATCCCTTACCAAACCATCCGACTTTCGCACCAAGAACCTTCAGTCCCACTGGAGAATTCTCTTCGATGTACTCAACAAGTGCCTGACAGCCAAACATTCTGGTCATGACTCAGCATCGGCCCAGGTTTTAGCCATGTTCGCTGGCTTTGCCTACGACCGACACGTGGACTATGCGGCTTTTATCTTTGAAGAATTAAGAAGAGTCCACGTGGAAAGGAGCACGAAGAAAGGACGCAAGTATGTCCCCTATCAACGATTCCTTCAGCTCATCATACAATATGCCATGGATCAGGACGAAGACATTCATGAGCGTCCAGAAGCTGATGTCTATCCAACCGTCGCTATCCAGAAACTGACTTTGCCAAAAGGGGCACCAACGGTACAGGTAATGAAGATTCCATTATCAACTCTGACAAGGTCGAGGGGTACAGATCGGGTAAGGGACTATATGAGAGAAAATTATCCGGATGAGTCTCAGTCTGAATCGACTGAGACTAACCAGTCCGACGGTGAGCAACATGAGAGTGAGAACGAGGGAGAAAGGATGGAAGTACAACAATCACTGGGTCATGGTGAGAGGGAGGCTGAGAGTGTAAGGGAGGGAGCCGTAGGTGAGACGGCAGAGACGGCGGATTCTGAACGAACCGTCTCTGTTGTAAGGCCGAGGGATATGCAATCTGAGGGTGAACCAAGCCCTATCAGCCGGACACCACCTCATAAGACCGTTAGTCCAGCGGTCGCCACATCCCCAACCATCCACTTGGTTTCCCCTCAAAGGGAAACCACTTCATTACACGGGGATCTTCCACATACGCCATCGCCCTCTCATTCGGAGAGTGGCGGTGTTGAAAAAGGTCACACTCCTCCCCACGTGACCGAACTTCCTTCGCCCACGATTCCATCCCCACAAACAGACACCGTGCACGATGCTTTTGTGGCATCCCCAAGAGCTGCCTCCGTGGCAGCTCCCGAAACTTCCAGATCTGAGCATCCCGTAGTGGAGCCAGAGATGACGGAAGGAAGACCGGGAGTGGCTCAATCTACGCCGTCCACTTCCGGCCATCTCCCCATCAATTTGGAGATGTTAACGGCAGCCTTACGTGCTGCCGGCGTTATCACCCGGGCTGACCTTGACGCCCAAAGGGAGGCAGCCGAGGAACGACATACCGCCCTTCTTTCTCTTATAAAGGGTAAGGGTGTCGCCTCCGAAGCCGGCCCCTCACAAGGATCCCACTCAGTCCAACTACAAATGGCGGAGCTCTCTGACAAACTGGACGCACTCAATCGCCTAATCCTTCAGGTCCAGGAGCAGCTAAATTCCAGGATGGATCGCCTCGAGTCGGCAGTTATTGATCTCCAATGCCGCGCTCAGGCCGAAACCCTCAAAAGAAAACATGACGACCAGGACGACCCTGATCGTCATGAGGGGGAGAAGCGCAGAAAAGTACAATTTGAGGAGCCCATGCTGGGTACAGGGGGAGCAGAGACCGCCGAGGGGTCTGAATTTCAGGGGTCGGGGGAAAAGTCACAGGAAGCTCAGGAGTACATGCTAATTGAAGACGAGCCGATGGTCGAGGGTCCAGCTCCACTGGATCCAATGACAGCCATGGTAGAATTTGAGGAGCCACACGAGAAGGTTGAAATCATATTAGTTTCTGATTCAGATTCTGATACCGAGGACAACCAACCACTTTTAACTCCTAAGCCTGAACCTGACTCTCCAACCAAAAATTCCTCATCCTCTTCCTTCGATTTCCTGAATTCACCACCCAGAGCCCAACAGAAAGACATACTCTCATCCATCCAAGCTCCCCCATCACTAAAAGAATCCCACATTACAGTCAGCCCACCAAGATCCCCAAGCCCTCCACCAGTCCAACAAACCCAACGCTCAGGTCCCTCCCAAACAAAAAGGGTTGACTGCTTCGATGAAACTCCCGAGGGTCCTGGAGTGCACAGAAAAGACGACCTATTCTGGGTAGACCACTACACGAAAGGAAAAGTTCACACACTGCCGCAGAGCGAAAAAGATCAAATGCGTCAAGAACGGCGGGGGACTATCATAAAGCTTCTTGAAGCTAAAAAGGACGAAATCGAAGAACCCCCCGTTCAAGGCCTGAAAGAATTCCTGCAGAACTTTCCCCCGGAGCAATTTCAGAATCCATATCTAGAAGAAAGATTCAAGATGGTATTCAGAAAGAAACCTGGAGCCTTCAGCAGACGCCTACTCATGGAACTTACAAATGTCTCCAAAGCTGAACAGGCCGAATACTACCAATTGATGCTCCGGGAACAAAGGTCTAAGGTGTCAAAGTCAAAGATTAAAAAACTCAAATCAATTACCATGTGCAAAAGAGCCAAAGTATTCTATCCCTCCTATCAAGTGGAAAGAGAAGATGGTACGGGAGATGACATCTTTGAGTATGACCTTGACTACATAAGAGCGGATGACGTTGAGTTCCTTCACAACAGTCTGAAAAATCGAATCAGAAAACGTCTATCCCACATGACAGCTGTAGGTGCCTTAGTTCGAAGCATGAATCGCCGATCGATTATAATGTGCTTAAGAGATTTTCAGATGGCGATCGAGAGTGCTATGGTTAAGGTGGGCCTACGAGCACCAGAACAAGATAGTTTTCTTTTAGCCCACCACCCGGCCTACAGAGTTATACTTAAAGGAGATCCGGGTGTTATTTTTGTGAATCACAAGGGCTACAAAAGGTATATGCGCTTTGAGGATCTACCTTGCTATTCCGATGGTACACTTCGACTGGTTCGAGCTGCTCTCACAAAGAAAGTACAAGATTATGATGCTCAACCAGATCCTGAACAGAGATGCTCACCTACGGAGATACAAAATACACTCAGCGGCATAGACTACCTGAACGAGCGGCTACATACAAGACAAGTAACCAGACGTTTCGATGTCATACTTGGTCTTCGTGAATCAACAGATCATGCGCGAGTTCCAGGACCTCCTAAGTGATCGAAAAGGGGGAGATTGTTAGATTAATTATTTCGATCCTAGGAGTTATTTTGTAATATTTATTAACATTGTAATGTGTCTTGTATTTATTTCTATGTAATTTCTTTCTTATGTAATAGTGTAGGGGCCATTGTTGCCAAGTCTTGTAAGTTAATTAAATGAGCCTATAAAGGCTCCTAGGGTTGCTTTTTTAATATACACGGTTGACCTACATTTGAATCTTCTCTTGGAGCCGCCACTGTTCTTCCATATTCACTAACATTCATATTGTCTTCTTTCTTATTAAAAACACATTTATTGAGCTTGTTTCTTCATGTGTTTGATGAGAAAAACGTCAAGGTGCTGAATATATACGGGATTTAATATTAACAGTTTCTTATGATCATCCTTCATTTTCTGATATGTTAAGACTCTTTGTCGACCTTCGAACTCTTGTGTAGGTGGAACATATCCCTCATCGATACAAATCCATATGCGCGTATCATTGAAACGAGCAAAATCAGGAAACCGATCCTTCCACCAATAATAGTCTTCCAACTTCATCAGTTCTGGATGAGAATTTGCCTTGCCGACCTCATGATCCATTTCGATGAATTTTTGCAAACTTGACATCCTGTCTTAACCTTTTGTTTTTGAACTTAAATAATTTAATTTGAAATTAATTTAAAATAAATCCCTTCGAACTTAGGTAAGGTCGAATTAATTTAATCTTAAATTCGTTTGAGAATTAAATTCGAATTTTGGTAAGTTCGAAATCAACAAGTTCGACTGACTAACAAGTTGGAAAAGCTCTGACAAGTTTCAACCACTGACAAGTTCGAATAGTACTTAATTTTCTGACTAGTTCGAAATCTGACAAATTCGATGATATCAAGTTCGAATTTCTGCCAAATTCGAATGAAGCCCTAAATTAAGTTCGAGAGAAGCATATTTCTGACAAGTTCGAGTGATCCCTAATATGTTCGAGCGCCGCAAGTTCGAGAAACGGCCAAAAATTCGATTTTTCCAAATTTTCAGATTAAACTAATGTTTTTAAAGTTAAAAACAATAATTTCGACTGAAAAAGTGAACCAATAAGAATTTTTCTCTGTTACTTAGCTTGTGTAACTCGAAAAACTATAAAAAATGTGATTTTTTCCCGTCACAAACGCTTAGAAACCATGAATGTTTAAGATGAACGCGAAGAACACGATGAACACCCTTACGGCTCTGATACCACTTGTAAGGTCACCTACCTACGGATCCAATCTTGACGCAACACCGTCCAACGAGTGTGGAATCCTCGTTAGTGGCTTAACGGATTGATCACGCACACGAAACATGGAGACCAACACGATGATAGACGTAAACACGAACGTCCCGACACGTGATTCTCTCCAAGAACACTCTGAAAATACTCTGCAAACACTCACAAGTTCGTAATCGCCTCGAACACGGATTTCTGCAAAGATACTTAATCAAAACTGATTAACCCTTAATTATAACCATTAATCTCGAACTTAGCCTGGACAAGTTCGAGAAGTCCCAAGCCCACGAACTGGTCCACCATTATGTTCGAATCTTGGCTTTGAACTTATTCTAGAACTTGTCTTTGAACTTGTTCTAGAACTTATGTTTGAACTTATCTTTGAACTTAAGTTTGAACTCATCTTTGAACTTAAGTAAAACATCAATCACAAACAAGTTCAAACATATATACAACCAATATCAAACATATGAATTAACGTGCAATTACGAAGACTTGACCTATTACAAAAGATTATCTACAGTTAGACTGCTATCGTCACGCAGGATGCACTAACAGTTTGTCAGGCCTCAAATCACTAACAGTATATGTGAAAAGGCTACAAAGGCTGAGGATGACTGAATGTGTTCTCCATCAAATCATCCTGCTAAGTCCCTAGTCAGTTCACATAGACAAAAGAATGGAAAACAAGTTAAAACTGCAGCCTTGGGCAATAAACCTGTCTACCAGACAGGTTCTGGATCTAAAGCTAATGGGAAGAAACTAGTTAACGCTTTTGATGCTGAACATTTTGAGAAAAAGTTTTTAAAAGGAATGCAGCATGCTCTCTCAGGGGTAAGTCTCATGTTGGAAGCAAAACTGCTGTGATTTCAAATAAGTTTTTAAATCATAGTTGAAAGTTGGTTAAAAATGAAGGAAAATCTTTTGTTAAAACCAGAAGTAATGATTATGTTGATAGGAAACAGTCATCACATCTCAGTAAAGGCAAAGGCAAAGCCATTGCTCAACCTGAGAAAACTGGGAATAAGTTTCCCAAACCTGTGGAAGGACAAACGACAATCAAACTACCTGTGTTTGATCTCTGCCCTCCCAAAAAGAGTAAAGAGGACACAGGAAAAGCTGTTGCTGTTGTATCTTCCACCCAAGCTATTGGATCTTCTAACACAAGTGAGAATTTGTTAAAACGTGTTGAGAAAACCAACAAAGACTAATATTTTCTGATGACATTCTGCAGGTTAAACAACCAAGCTAGGTTTGGTACTTGGACAGTGGTTACTCATGCCACATGACAGGTTACAAAGATTTGCTGAGTGATCTCATGCCTGAAAAAGGCCCAAAGGTCACCTTTGGTGACAATGTCCAGAGATCCATAAAAGGATATGGAACCGCTCAAGATGGTGCTGCAATATTCAAAAGAGTAGCCTATATGTCTGGGCTAAAACATAACCTTGTTAGCATTAGCCAACTCTGTGATGTTAGCTACAAGGTTAATTTTGATGAGCACCTGGGGTACATACTGGATCCCCAAGGCAATGTTAATATGTGTGTGTAATGGAAGAAACGTGTATACGTTGTGGACGTGAAATCTGCTTATCTAACAACTGAAACCTGTTTCATCTCAAGGAGCAATGCAGACCTCAACTGGTTATGGCACAAAAGGCTATTACACCTGAAATTCAAGAATGTGAACAAACTCTATAAGAAAGAGTTGGTAACAGGTTTTCCTTCTATAACTTATGTTAAGGAGAAACTCTACACTGCTTGTGAGAAGGGTAAGAAAAGAAAAACATCTTTTAAATCCACACATAATTCCTCTATTGAAACACCTCTCTTCTTAATCATATGGACTTGTTTGGATTTGTCAGTTTCCCAAGTGTAGGATGTAGAATATACACTCTAGTAATGGTTGATGAGTTCTTCAAGTTTACATGGGTGATCTTCCTAATGACCAAAGGAGAGGCTGCCATAGAAATTATTGGATTTATCAAGAAGATGGAAGTTTTGAACTCTGCCCAAGTCAAGCAGCTTAGAAGTGATCATGGTACTGAATTCAAAAACAGTACTCTTGAGGACTTCTGTGACGAAAGAGGGATCTCTCAAAACTTTTCAGCTGTAAGGACTACACAACAAAATGGAGTTGCTGAAAGGAGGAATAGAGCCCTCATTGAAGCTGCTAGAACCATGTTGTGTGCATAAGGTTTGCCTTCATCATTTTGGGCTGAAGCTGTCAACACTGCCTGCTTCACTCCAAATAGATCCTTAATGGTGAAAAGGTTCAATAAGACTCCATATGAATTAATCAAAGGGAGAAAGCCAAATATAAGTGATTTCCATGTGTTTGGATGTCCCTGTTTCATCCTGAATCAAAGGGACCAGCTGGCCAAATTTGAACCCAAAGCTGATGAAGGTGTGTTTGTTGGATACTCAACTGTTTCTAAAGCATACAGAGTATACAACTATAAAAGAAAGGTGACAGATGAATCTATCAATGTCACCTTTGAGGAGTCTAAGAATGCTACTACCAAAGTTGTTCCTGAATCAGTTTCAGGGGAGTTCAGCTTTGATGATCTTATGCATTCCATTGATGAGAAAAGGACTCAAAAGATTCCACATCATCCAGAGTGGAACCTGTTAACCACAATGGTCATGATGATGATTATATTGATACACCTCGTATGAATAAGTGTACTGATATAGTTAACGCACCATGTCCAGAACCAATCAATGCTGATTTCCCTAGATCCTCTGCCGATGTGTTCAACCAAAATGATTCATTCTGAATTGTTGAACAGGCTCAGGACATCTGTGTGTCTGAAAATCTTGAAAGCTGTTCTACAAGACCTTATGAGAATGAAACTGATACAAGAGAATCTTCATTGAAACATGATAATAAGTGGATCAGGTGTCACCCCAATGATCAAATAATTGGTGATATCAACAAAGGGGTGCAAACAAGATGGGACAGCTTGGTGTCCCTGATGGAGCCAAAGAAAGTAGATGATGCACTTAAAGATGCCAATTGTGTCACTACCATTTAAGAAGAACTCAATCAGTTTGAGAGAAACAAAGTGTGGAAGCTGGTCCCTATTCCTAAAGATAAAATAATAATTGGTACCAAGTCAGATTTCAGAAATAAAATGGATGAGCAATGTCATGTTATTAGAAATAAGGCAAGACTGGTTGCTCAAGGGTATAGGCAAGAAGAAGGCATAGATTATGATGAAAAATTTGCTCCAGTGGCCAGGTTAGAAGCTATTCGTTTGTTTCTATCCTATGCTGCTAACAAGAGCATGAAGGTATTTCAAATGGATTTCAAGGGTGCATTTTTAAATGGTAAGCTGCAAGAAGAGGTATATGTCAAGAAACCTCTAGGTTTTGAAAGTGAACAACATCTTGGTTTTGTCTATAAGTTGGACAAAGCTCTCTATGGTATGAAACAAGCACCTAAAGCCTGGTATGACACTCTTACTGATTTTCTTATGAGCAATGGTTATTCCAGAGGTAAAGTGGATACCTCATTGTTCATAAAGAAAGTGAAAAGTGATATTATGCTTGTTCAAATTTATGTGGATGACATAATTTTTTGTTCTACTAATGAACAATTACGCAAGAACTTTGCACTGCTCATGAAATCTAAATATGAAATGAGCATGATGGGTGAACTTACTTTTTTTTAGGATTACAGGTTAAACAAACCTCAAATGGAATTTTCATAAATCAATGAAAGTATACATTGGATCTTTTGAAAAAGTTCAAATTTGATCAATGTTCTCTTATCAAAACCACAATGGAAACCAATGTAAAGTTGGATGCTGATGCTTGTGGCAAAGTTGTTTAAGTAACAACTTACAGAGGCATGATTGGGAGCTTGCTATACTTAACTCCCATATATTATGTTTGCTACCTGTTTATGTGCCAGGTTTCAAGCTGATCCAAACACTACAACAAAACGAGCCTATTGCAACCTTGGCAAAATGTTGCATTAGGCCTGTAACAAGTTTCATTATGCCTAAAGCAACCTTTTAGTAAGAGTTGCATTATGTCCTCTTGCATTAGGTCTAAAGTAACTTTTTTGATAGAATATGCAACCTTTTTTGAAAGAGTTGCATTAATCATAGAAATGCAACCTTTTTAGAATGCAACCTTTTTACAAGCAAATTCAACTTTTTTCACATTCAATCGCAACCTTTTTTTACATCAAATGCAACATTTTCCAAACTCAAATGCAACATTTTCCAAACTCAAATGCAACCTTTTTTATTTTCAAATGCAACCTTTTTCACATTAAAATACAACTATTTTTAAACTCAAATGCAACCTTTTTTATGCTCAAATACAACTTTTTTACATTCAAATGTAACTTTTTTTATTTTTAAATGCAACATTTAGGAATTTAGATACACAAAGTACAACGTTTTAATACATGAATACAATTAATAATCATCACCAATTCAAAAAATGCCGATTACAATAATTAAAAGGTATCAAAATCCTTCACCAATTACACAATAATCTCAATACACAATATTCCATATAATAATTGTTAATTATAATGACAAAAGGTATCTAAATCCTCTAAAAACATCGGTCTTCGTATATATATCGATATCCCAAAACAAAGTTACCTGTCACACAGAAATAATAATAAGTAACTAACTCAAACCAAAATAATCAAATTGATGAAATAATTATACTTGTTATGATCGTGATGACATCATACCTTGAACTAAACATAGACGATAACTCATGCTAGAAACTCACAAACTTGAAGAGAACAATTTTTCCATAAGCTTCTTCATCGCATCTTCAACTAATTTATCTCGTTGGTTCTGAATATTTGCTTCCAAAAAAAACACCAACATGGGATTTAAGTGATCAATTACGGGTTATCCTGCTGCATCAATAATAACTAAGCAAATGTGTGTTGTACGTATACACAAAATATTGCAAGCCCAACTAATACAACTATAATTTTATACAAAACATAAATATAATTAATTTATAGATATGAAAAGAACAAACCTATGATGGAACATGGACTCGGTGAATTGCATTTCCAAGATGTTTATCTTCTTCCAAGCTAAATGAGCTACCTTTCCAAGGTCCAACATTTGAATAAACTAGCCACTTGTCTGTTGCGATTAATTCATTGTCTCAATGGTAATCTTATCATCTACAAATCATACAACAAATCTTATTTAAAAACTCAATTATATGAAACAACTAAAACTTTAAAAATGCAAAAACAATAGCTGACCTTATACAGATCCTGTTTTGAGAAATCTAAAAGAGGTCGAACAAGTAAAATGCTATTTGAAGTTCCATCAGGATGTGTAGCGAACAATTGAGTTGCCAATGCCATACCAGCAAGTCCAAGCACGCCACTATTGCGAGATAGTCTAAGAATGAATAGTTCTGCCTGCATTTTGTTCATTTCTTAGCATCTACAATTATTTTTTTTTAAAATATTTAACTCTTAGTGTATAATTATCTATCTCTGAATTTTAAATCACAATAATCACTTTCAAAACACACATCCAAGCATCCCCTCAAACATGATATCGACATATCCAAAGAAAGCTTCAAACAGTTGTGCAGGCCTCGTTTCTTTCTCATAAAGAAGTTGAGCAAGCCCAATTCAAAAAAAAAAAAGTGAATACACGAAAATCACTTTTGATTATATACCACACCTAAACGGACCTGATCATCAGCATGATGTGCAATAAGTAACACCCCTATCTGGTGCTGACTGCAAATATGTTGTAACTTTTCATACCTGCAAAGAGTACAACTAAATATCACAAAGTCATGATCAATATATTGAAATGAAGCCGTCTAGCCAAACAGGAGAAAGATTTGGCACGATCATCACAATCTTGAGCTTTCTTACAGTACAACAATTTCTTAGGCGGTTCTTTAAATCATATTATATGATCCTTTATGATAAAAGTAACTAGAATCAGAATGGTCATATTATCAAAACCGATTTAGAGCACTGTTATGACTATCAAAGGCCAAGCAATAGTAGCTATGCTAACTGACGAGATACGCATGAAAATTTGCTTAGAAAATGCGTTCACTGGAGTCTGCGATTGATACGAGTGTGATTTCATTATTATCACGCAAGCCCTTACAACAAATTAGGGCATAGGTTTTAATTCAAATCAGTAGAATTTGAAACCCTAGAATTTAAAATCTGGATCAATCTAAACTCAAGGGATGCCCAAATCTAGATCTTCCACATTGTAAAGCACTGAAAAATACAAGGATGTAAGTGATCGGTACATAGAAACAGACCTCAAGCTCTGCAGAGTTCATGGCAATGGGAATGCAAACGAGGACAATACCAGCCATGGCGAAGGCTGTGTTGCGCTTCCAGAGCTTGGGGCGACAGTATGGACCACCACTCATGCTCCAGACCTTGGTCCTGAAATTTCCTCTGCCGTGGCCATGGGCGGCGTCGCCGTGATGTTCTCCTTCACCCATTTTCTCCCGTCAACAACTTCAATCGATCTTTTGACGAATAAGCGAAGAGGGACAAATGGTGCCCTATCTATCGGTGCTTTAGAGAGCAGGGTGCGCAAAGGAAATAGAAAACCGGAAAATGAAAAACGCTGAATAATCAAGTGGTTGGGGCGGCAAGGGGTGAGGGCAACGAGGGGTGGGGTCGACGGAGGGTGAGGGCGGCGAGGGGTGGGGTCGACGGAGGGTGAGGGCGGCGAGGGTTGGGGGCGGCAGCTGTTGAGAGAGGAGATGGTTTTCTGCAAATGATATCAATGAAATGAAAATGTTAGACAATGTTATATATTTTATTTGGGTTAAATGCCATTTTGACCATTCAACTTTTAGATTTTTTTTATTTACCCATTAAACTATTTTTTTTGTCCCGATTTAGCCACTGAACTATTTTTTGTATATATATTTAGCCACTTAACTTTCTTTTTACCGATTTAACCACCGAAAAATGTCTCAATTTAGCCACTAAACTATCGTATTTTTTTTACCGATTTAGCCATTAGTTTTATTAATTTTCCCCAAAATAGAACATTAAACTAAAGTTTAGTGGCTAAATCAGGACAAAATATAGTTTGGTGGCTAAATGAGACAAATTTGAATGTTAAATGGTAAAAATGATATTTAAGCCATTTTTTTAAAGAAAAATAAAAAAAATTAAAATCACATTTTTTATGTAACTTTTTTTAAAAAAAAGTTACATTTATTTTATACATATGCAACCTTTTAAAATAAAGGTTACTTTTAATCTATAACAAATGCAACCTTTCTTATAAATGATGCCATTTTCAATCAAATATGTAACTTTTTAAGTTAAATGTTGCATTAGATCTTCTAATGCAACCTTTATTTTTTTTAACTTGCTTTAGAATCTAATGCAACTAATCATATAAAAGTTACTTTCAAAAGGTTGCAACAGGCTCATTTTGTAGTAGTGAAAGTCATCACATCTAGCTACTGTGAAAAGGATCTTTAGATACCTAAAGGGTACACCAGGTTTGGGTCATTGGTATCCCAAAGACTCCAGCCTTGAACTAATAGGTTATTCATATTCTGATTTTGCAGGTTGCAGGCTAGATAAAAAGAGCACAACAGGTGGATGTCAACTCCTTGGTGGAAAGTTGATCAGTTGGTGCAGCAAGAAGCTGAATTCTGTTTCTACTTCTACTGCTGAAGCTAAGTACATTGCTGCCGGAAGCTACTGTGGGCAGATTCTATGGATGCAGCATCGGCTTGAGGACTATGGCCTTGTATATAGGAAAACTCCTATTCTGTGTGACAATATAAGTGCCACAGCTATCTCCAACAATCCAGTTTTCCACTCTAGAACAAAGCATATTGAGGTCAGACATCACTTCATAAGGGATCACTTCCAAAAAGGTAATGTGGAGGTAAGTTTTGTTTCCACAGAAGAACAGCTTGTAGATGTTTTCACCAAACCTCTTGATGAAAACATGTTTAATTACCTTGTAAGCAAGCTGGGTATGTTAAATAAAATTGACTAAGTGTCATTGATGTTCAAAAGTCACTTGTTCAATTCTGTCCAAATTTTAGAAAACAGCTTAGACAGAACAGGTTTCACTTGTTCAGTACATTGCCAGTTTGTTTTAAAATTTGGACAGCTTGGACATATAACAGGCTTGACAAAATAAGTTTTAAACTTAAGACTGCTCTGTTGTACAAACTCTCAACCTACTCAGTTTGTTACTCTGTCATACAAGGCAATGCCTTGTAACGTGTTCAGCTATTGAACAAGTTTCACAATTAAACCTGTCCTCATATAGCCACACAGGTTTCATGAGCAGCTTACAGAATGGTTGGTGCTTGATAAAACCTGTTCATCACAGGTTTGAACAATACCTTAAAGCATCAATTTTTATTTAACATTACTTCACATTTAAGTTACTTAAGTTATGTATTTATTTATCTTAATTACCCGCGGATAATGTGTGTTACGTGTGTTAGTAGTTAAGAAGGTCAAGTTGGTCTGACAAACGTGCTGACGTGACAAACCGTTCCATTTTCCGTTAGTAACATTTCGAATCAACCACCCAAACCTTTCTCTTTCCAACTCACTCATATTCAAATCCTATAAATACCCAACTCACTGTATCATCATCTTCTTCTTCGCTACTGCCTCCATAACCATATGATAAACCGTAAAAAGACTTAGTGTCCAAACCCATGCATCCACTCTACTATCTAACATGGCTTCCCAAAATAACCCCTTTCTCCCTGTGTTCGTTGTGGATGATGTTGAGAAGTACTCCTCTGTCAACACCATGCTCACAATCAAACCCACCAACTACATTGCAAACTTAACCATTCTCGTAAACAATACTCGGAATGGTTATGAATCTATGTTGAAGTTTCTGCAAGCCCATCCTCTGCATTATGCTATGACAGCCTCTCCTGGTGTCATGAACCAGAAGATGGTCTATGAGTTCTAGTACAGTTGTTCGTATGATCCCTCTACCAAAACCATCAGAGGAACCGTCCTTAACGACACCCAAACTATTGAGATCACTATTGCTCTTCTCAGGGAAGTACTTCATCTTCCAGTGGCTGACAAATATGACAAACCTCAGCCTAAGGATGAACAGATGGGTAATCTTCTACGCTTCTATGGTGTAGCAGAACCAAAGGTGGGTACAACCTTGTTTAGAAGGGATCTCTCCCTAACTTACAGTTTCCTCTTCACCTTAGTGGTGATGAGTCTCAGCTGCAAAGTTGGTTCATGCGACCAACTCAATAGGGATGAGATACCTATAGTCCTACAGCTTGTGGATGAGAATACTCTGAACATGGCAAGGTGGATATTCCTGAATTTAAGGAACCTGGTGCAACAAGAATAACATCCAGCTGCTGTCAGATACCTAAAGTTTTTTAGCCTCATCTTCAAGCACATATGTGGTGAGCATCTTTACAACTCCCAACCTCTATTGACTACTGCTGCATTCCCTGTTATTGGAAATAGGGTATTTTATACCCCAGTATTTAACAATGAAGCTCCTCTGTCTACCCCAATGAGAAGGTTGCTTGGTTTGGTGGAAGGACCTTCTACTCAGAAGGTGAATCCAGTTACTGCTCCCAAAGGAAAATCCAAATCAAGGCATAAAATGGTGAAATGTGCCTCGAAAACAAGTGAAGCTGAGCCTGTCCGCAAGAAGGCTAAAACAACTAAGTATGCCCCATCAACCTCAGTGGCTGAGGGGGAGCAGGCTGGTCACCCTGGTTCATTCGTTGAACCTTAAGCCTTTGTGGCTGGTACCTCTGTGGCACCTGAGACTATGGAACAGGAACAACCTCCTGTTTCTAACCCAGTCTCCCCCCAGTCCAAACAGAACCCCACATCACCTCTTCACAACATCCATCGTCTACGTCCTCCGTCACTGCCTATAACAGGCTAAGAAAGAAGTCCTTAGCAAAAAAAAACCCACCTCTCAAACAAGCCCCTCTGACCCCTCCCAACAGGAGTCAGTTGAAAAACAAGTAACCCCTGCTGCTTTTGCTTCTCCTATTCTGGGAGTAAGGGCAGCCACTATGGAGCAGGCTTCACTCCATGCAGCGTCCACCCAGAGTCAGCCTGAGCCCTCTAGTTCCTCCAAACAGGAACCAGTTGTACAAAAGGAGACCATCACATCAACTGTCTAAGCCTCTCAATAGGCTGAAGACATTGAAAGACAGGCGCACCCTCCACTCCACACTGAGTCCACACAGTTACCCCCTCATATTTCTCATGCACAATCTGAGTCTGCACAAGGTGCCAAAGCTGCTGGAATAGACCATCCAGCAAATCAGCCTTCATCTTCTGTTCCTGATGACACAACTGTTCAACACCAAACAGCTGCTGAAGGGCCAACAACCCAAGCTAATGAACCACGGGGAATGGAACATCTCTCTGGTGAAGCTGCTCCCCAAATGCAAATTCCGTAATAAGCTTTCCTCACTGATGATGTTAAAATGCACATCCATCTCCCAATGAAGAGGTGCCTACAAACCAATGTACTGATGAGGGAACAACCCAAGGTCTTGATGAAGGTGCTACAATGCCAGTAACATATAAAAGGCCACTATCCCCAATGCCCTCACCTCATGATGCAGCTACAACCACTGCTGAAGGTCCTCTTGATCCTTCCAAGCTGGGCAACTTAACTTATGCCTAAGTTATGGAATTGCTTTCTAAAGTATCCCTACCTCACCTACTGACCCCCAAACTCCACACTCCTTACCATCACACTCATCCCCATCCACTCAATCCAAACACTCAACCCATATTCCTCCATCCCCCAAAGAACTCTCTTTGAAGGACCAGTATTTTGTGCTGTCCAACAAAGTTGGTTCTTTGGAATCTTCCATGACCTCCCATCCATCCATTATTCCAGATTCTGTGTCTGCTCAGCTTCTGGGGTTTCTTGATTCGTTCAGGATCTCTTTTCCAACCCCTGCTCCCCAATCTGATCATTCATCTCACCTTCTTGCACTCACTGCACAACTGCAACAACTCTCCTCTTCCATGTCCTTAATTTTTGCTCTTCAATAGGACCCTGTGTCCAGCCTGTCAGCTGTTTCTCAACAGCTTTCAGGTCTTGCTGAAACCTGTTCTACCACCCTGCCATCCACACTACCTTGGTGGTCTCTCTGTCAAATTCTGTGGCAGCAAACTTTGATGATATTCATGAGTCCCTTAAACTCACTCTTGCACAGCATCAGAGTTTGGTGTTCACAGAAACTGATTGGGCTCCTATTTCCAAGCTTTCAACTTTTGCCGCTTCTCATTCTTCTTTTCTTCAAACCTATGTTACCCAGCTGGTAGAAGTTAAGGACAGCTTGGCTTTCCTAGTGCATAGCCTAGTTGGTTCAAGACCTGTCGCCAAACCTGATGCTGTTGAGCCTGTTGGATTCGTTCCTTCAGGTAGACCTGGTGTTGAAGGCTTTGTGCCATCTCATTCAAAAGGGGGAGAAGACTAAATTTGCCTCGAAGACAAAGTCTAAGGGGGAGAAATCTTCATCTCCCTCTAAGGAGAAATATTAGTAACCCAAGCAGCAGGACAATTACAACCTGGTGTGGATGCAGGTACTTCAACTGTCTCTGTAACCTCTGCTCCGTCTACTCAGGTGGGATCTCCAAGCCCTGCACCATCTAAGGGGGAGGAATCCAATCCTGAGGACATGCCAAGTAGAAGAAGACATTTGATTATTGAACAAACTGAAGAAGAAGAGGAAACTGAAGCAGTTCTAGCTAGAGCAGCTAAGTGGAAAGGGAAAGCCTCTGTGGATACTAACTCTCTCAAAGCTACTTAGTTAAAGTTTAAAAAATCTCAGGCCAAGGATATAGGCATTCCACTAGAGACTTATTTTAAGTGGAAACAAGAGCAACTTGAGATTCTTGATAGACAAAAAAGGAAGAAGTTTATACTAAAGCCCTTGCATACAAGGAGGCAAGAAAGATGAAAATGCCCTCCTTGGATGTTCAAAGGAAATTGATAGAAGCTGTCAATGAGTCAGTGGTTAGTAAAGAGGGAGAGAAGGAAAAGAGTGCACGGGTCTTGGTGACCAAATCAAAGCCTGTATCCTCATCAGCTAAAGCCCAAGTTCACTTTGACAATATAGCAAGGAAGAAATTCTTTGATGCTGCAAACAAAAGACTTCCCAAGGAGACAATTGTTAAAGCTGTCCCCATATCAAGAAAAGGTAAGAAGTGGAGACTTCAAATTACAAAGCACGGTGCTGATGGTCCTGACTTAGAAGCCTATGAGTCTACTGATGTTGTCTACATGGGGTATAAGGAATGGGTTGAATTGGTTGTTGCCCTGAGCAGATCCTAATATGATAATGCTCAAGCTGTCAGGGCTTATGTAAAGTCACTGATGAAAAAGGTGAAAGACCTGGGCTTGATCCCAGAAAAACAAATCAAGGGTACCTCACTGGTGGAACCCAAGATTTAGCCTAGGAGGAAGAGAAAGGATATAGAGCTTGAAGAGTTCATTATAATCATTGAACAAGGGATGCACACTGTTGAAGTCAAAGGGGTATATCACAGTTTGCCAAAAGGAGTTGAGCTAAAAGAATGAAAATTCATAGAAGAGCCTGAGTTAGGGCTATTCTTTGTGGACCCCTTATCAAAGAAAATGTGTTTCTAGAGGGCATCTGATCTTCATAAGGCTGGTATCAAGCAGGTCATAGCATTCAGACTCTCCAATGCTTTTGATCAGCACTCAAGATGGAGAGAAATCATACGGGAACTGCTCAAAGGCTTCTATGAAAGGGGAGAACTTCAACATCCTGACTTCATGATCATTACGCACGAAGTAGAAGAGATTGATGAGACTATGGAACATTACCAAGACCTGATCGAGCAAAGACAATAGCTTGATGGTCCATCTACTGCTGAGTAGATGCAGAATGGAAGTTGTCCATAAGTTGGACAGGCTTGCCATCACTTGCTCCCAACATCAACAGTCCAAACTTGTTAAAATTCTCTTCTTGTACATATGTTGTACTTTATTACATCAGTTGTAATTTATCTTAGTACATCAGTTGTACCTTTGTAAAAACATGTGTTGTTAAATCAATATCAATGTATATGTAAACTTATCTTTTACTTTACTTCATTGTTTTACTTCCATTTCAGCAAATGTAATGTAAAAATATATAGTGATCATTAATACAATCAGCTTAGACTGATCATTGCAAATAGGGGGAGATTGTTAGGCACAAAAAGGCCTCAGTCAAACCTGTTATACATCTTAGGGGGAGATTATTAATCAAACCCGTTTGATGCACTTGAGGGTATAATTTAAGAACATTTTAATGCCTTATTGAAACCTGAAAAGTGATTTCCAATATAAGTCAAAGCTGCTTACCCTGTTACATTAGTTTTAACTTAGGAAGAATGCCTAAGTTGTCCTATTCTGTTGGACAGGCAAGACATAAACTGTCTATGCTGCTCATGACTATTGAGCAGCTTCGACCAAAACTAAGTGATCTGTTCTTTGTGAACATGTTATGCACTTTATGAAATTTGTTTCCATGTCGTCATGTAATGTCTTTGACAAAAAGATCAGTTTGCAAGTCGAAGACAAAGTGGAAAATAAGAAGCTGCTTACACTACTGCCCAAGATGTTCTGATACATGAAGACAAAGTGGATATTTGAAATGGGTGACAGACCATTTCTTATACCAAAATGGCTCTACAAGAAGAGGAAATGATTATATTTGACATTCCTCTTAAAGGTAAAGCAATCTGCAGCAGAGACAAAAAGGAATAGACAAAGATTCTGATACATAGGGACAAATGCTGTTTTGTCAGAATTAAAAGTAGTTTTGTCTTTTTGAATGACACTTCACTATCTCTGCATCCAATGAGGAAGGTTCACCAGAATTCTCTGTAAGAGTATAAAAGGAAGCTTCTAAGGAACGTGAGATAACCAAGCGAGAGATATCCAGAACGTGCAAAGAATTGTGTTTTCATGCATGCAAAGTCTGCTTAGAAAAGAATAGTTGAGTGTGTCCAAGCTGTTCTTGTTCAAGCTGTCTGTCTGTCTTGTAAAATCAGTGGGTACATCTTGGTGAGTGAATTCATTGTAACTAGTATGAGTGTGTCTTAGATTAGTTGTCTATCTGTTGTTCTGTCATCTTAGTTTGAATCATTCCGCAGTTCAAACTTGTTTGTAATTAACATTTGTTGATGTATACATACAAACATTGAGAAAAGTGTGTTGAGTTTTTTAATACCTGTATTCACCCCCCCTCTACAGCTTACAACAGCATATTAGGGAAACCTTTTGGTACCTACATTTACATACACATTATATTATGGCTTGTTCCTGTTATTCATATATCATTTGGCACTCTCATATGATTTATTAATATTGACGCACCATCTTACTTGACGTGTTACAAACATATAGCCAACATTCATATGAATGTGCATCTTTCGATAACTTGCTTCAACATGATGATAGACTCATACTCCGGTGTGACTTGGGCTAAGGTTGATAGCAGACCACTGTTGAGACTTATGTCTCGGGATCCATGCTTCCCAGCATGATGACTTATCTGGTATCCATGATGACATAATTGTGATCCATGTCGTCCGCACGAAGAAGCAAACATTGCTCACTTATACATACTTGTATGCATGACTCATCTGTAGAATAGTAATACGTTATCTCACAAAGCTTATACCTTACCGTTGTTAATTTAATATTTTCAGGTAAGGAAAGAATGTTGTTGGGCCTTCTACTTAGGCTATTGCATCAAATCTACTAGAGCTTTGGTAACTATGATGGCTATGTAGCTTTGAAATGGGAATTTATTACAAAGTTGTATTGAATAATTTATATTGTAATAGCCAGATTTACTGTTGTAGAGTTTTGAATACCTTTTGCTTTAAAGATTAATGTGAGTTCAACTATTCTGTATGTTCAGATCCTTATTATTGCGTTAATTATGGGTTGTATATTGTCATGTGTGTTTAATTAGGAATGTATGTGTTTAATGAAGCCATAATATCTACACAAGAAAACTCAAGTGCTAGATTCGTGAATATGTGAAACCGAATAAAAAATATTATTAAGCTCAAAATGAATTTCAAATATTCAAAATATGCTCAGAACTTCAAGAATTGACCTGCACAATAAAAAATTATCATTAGAATCATATATCGATTATTTAATAAACTATAAATTGAAACAATAAAAAACAGACTGCAAATTGACCATAAAAAAAATAAAAGGCAAGCCTAAATAGTTGAAATCAACTAAAGTTAAACTTAGTCAATGTTGGTCAAAATGTGCTAAAATAGGTCAAACTGTATCAAAGAAAGTCAATTTAGATCAAAATTTGTTTAAAAAAATTTAAATTCGTAAGCGATTGGGTTGAATTTGAATATAGTGGAATTTCGAAAGAATTGGACTTCAGTTCGAATAATAGACTCGAATTCAAATGACATGGAACAAATTAAGTGAACTCAGATTCAAATATAATGGAGTCAAACTTGAGTTAACTCTACAATGGACTCAAATTAAATTGCAATGGATGCAACTTCAGGTGAATTAGACTCGAGATGTGAGCTTTAAATGATTGAGAAACTATTATGAACTCATTGAATCAAAGCGATCGACTTTAGACTTGAAGACTCGAATTCATATGACTTTGAATAAATTAAGTGAACTCGAATTCAAATAAAATGGAATCAAAGTCGAATTAATTATACAAGTGACTCAAATTAAATTGCAATGAACGCGAGTTCAGGTCAGTTATACTCGAGATGTGAGCATCGAATGATTGACAAACTATTTTGAACTTATTGACTCAAAGTGATCGACTTCGGACTCGAAGGCAATTTCAATTGGATCAAATTCATTTGAATTTTAGTAAGCAAGATGCGAATTCAATTGTAATATACTCGAACTCAACTGTCTGAGACTCAAACTCGAGTAGTTGTTAACTCGAAGTGAAATTCTTTTGGGTTCGAACTCGAATAATGAGGACTCGAGCTCAGGTGTACCAGAGTCGCAGTCAACTAAAGAGTACTTGAAGCATGAGTCAACTAGCAGTTAAGTTTGGCTTGAACTCGAGTATGTGAAGTCGATTTGGAATGACACGAAGATGTTGCCTTTAGACTCGAGATGAATGATTAAGGATGCGAGATGCTTCAAGGTTTAACTCAAGATGCTTGAAAACCAGACTCAAGATTCACTTCCTCTTATCACCTCTCATCGTTCACCATCGCAGATCGTCACTCATCGTCGCTCATCGTTCACCATCGCCAGAAGAAAAAACCGATCTTCGTCTCTTCATCGACCTATCACCCACCCCACTCCACAACCCCTCTTCACCATAGCTGACGTCGTCACCGCCCTCACCGAAGAAATGCAAGTAGAAGTAGAAATTATTGGGTGTGAGTTGTGAAAGAACCGACTGTTCTGTTTTTGTTCTTCATATGGTTTCTGGGTTCCATCAACAGAGGTGAGAAAGAGGGAAGGTCGTGGCCGGAATTCGACTGGAGAGGGGGGCTCAGCGGCGGCGAACCATCGGTGCCACTGTTTCTTCTTTTTCTTCTTTAGGTTTCCATTTCCTTGTTCCAAGAGAGAGAGAGAGAGAGAGAGAGAGAGAGAGAGAGAGAGAGAGAGAGAAAGAGAGAGAGAGAGAGAGAGAGAGGAATGGGTTTCATTTCTTTAAAGCACTGTTATGTACTTACATTTCTTTTCCTTTTTAATGGGCTAATGTTATTATTATTATTTTTTTATTTTGGGCTTCATCTTTGTCTCTTTTTTTTTTCTTCTTTGTGTTTCCGTTTTAATGGGCTACCATCATTATTATTATTATTTTAAATTTACCATAATTTCATAAATAGAAAGGTCAAGAAAAGATGTATGATTAGACATTTATAAATTTAAAAATCAAACAATCTTATTGTAAGCTCTTATCAATTTATTGAGACATCTCTTATCAATAAGAAGTCGTAATAAGTAATAAGACAATTATATTTTATTGAATCAAACACACCCTTATTCTCTTATACTCAAAGTGGCTACAAGAGTCACGAAATCAGGATCTGAAATTCGTGGAAGAGATACTCGAGTTTGAGTAAGGAACACCAGAGAATGGATGTTGAACTCGAACTATTACTAATGTACTTTGAATGTTCAGTTGAAAAATATTAGAGTCACTTGTTCAGACTTGAAGTTAATCATGTAAAATTCAAAATCTTAGACAATGAAATCGAAGTAAATTTACATTAGATTCGAAATGATCAGCTCAGACTTTAAATTCAGTAAACTAGTTGACAAATATATTTTCATCTTTATAATCTACAACAAGTCAAAACAAACGGGTTGCTATAAGTTTTGATCAAACAAATTATATTAATCAATGTAATTATTGCAAAAACTCATAACAACACGTTTATGTTTAACAAATCAGAAAAATTCAAAATTGGATTTTAGTAATTGAAATAAAAAAAAATTCAAAACTCATAAGACACTACAAAAAAATGCCTATTATACACACTTATTTTTACGCGGTTGGTTAAAGCGTGTATAATATTGTATTCTTAATCACACTTATAAGTGTGTCAAAAATGTTAACTTCTATAAATGTAAACAAATATTAAAAAAAGAACACTTATAATTGTTGAAAAAAGGTACACTTTAATAAACGTAGACAAATAACATTCACAATTATAAGCATGATAAAAATAAAATATATTGTCACATTTTTAGACGTAAACTAATTTATTTTTTTCACAATTTAAAATGTGTAGAAAGTATAATATGTTCACACTTCTAAAAGTGAATATTTAAATACCACATAAATAACCGTGGGCTTATAATAAGTAAAAAATTGATTAAAAAAAAGAGGCTTTACAGATATTACATAAAAAGGCTTTCCATCACAAAAAAGCGTGGACTAATAACTGACCCAATCCTTTAAAGTTAAACCTACTGCCTCTCAATTCTCATGTATCGTCTCTCTCACAAAAAAGCGGCCAAAATCATTTTGACCTAAAATCTCATCAAATCGATCTCTCGATTCTCATATCTCCGTCATCAAGCTCAACCCCTGATGAAATCATTTAGATAAAGTCCCTCTCGATTCTCTACTCTACTCTGTCAATCGCTCAACCCCTGATGAAATCGCTCAATCCTGTCCATCGCTCAACAGCTAATGAAATCGCTCTGTTCTCGATATTGGATCTCTTGTACGCAAATGACGAGGTTATGCTTTGATTTTGGATAATCAACTTGATTTTGCTTTGATAACTTCTGCATTTTTCTCGATCTCACTCTATTCACAGGTTTATTTTAATTACCTCTGTTTATTATTATCGTATTGTTTGATTTATTGTAGGAATCGAGTATTTACATGCTTAAAATCATTAGCATAAACGGTTTATATATGCTCTTTCAATCAATACCTCAGTATTTAATTATGGAACAGAATAAAGGATCGAAAAATATACAGGTTAGTTTAGCTATCTGTGCCGGAGATTAAATAGATTGATATTTTTGAGTTACAGTTGACATTTAGAAATTAGTCACTATTTTTTTAATGTAGATGATGAACCGCTGAGATTGTAAATTAATCAATATAAAATGCATCCATTATCCATATCAATTCGGTGTGTGTTTGCATCAAATATATGAAGAACACATGATAAAAAATAACGTACAGAGGGAGAATTGAAAGGCAGCAAGGAGAGAATATTAGTTGTGCTAACAAAGATTTAGCATCAAGTTCGTTTTTAGATTAGATATATTCATTTTGTTTCAACATTTTCATTCAATATCGAAGTATAAATTGAAAAGAAAAAGAACAAAAATTAGTTGTGCTAATAAAGGTTTAGGTGATACGATTATCTTGCTTAAAATCATTGTAACGTGTTAAGTAAACATTTTGGAGTTACAGAATCATAACCTATAATGGATTTAAATGTAGACAAGCATGTGTAAATAACCAATGCTATTCATACATGTCACTTTTGGCATTTATGAGAAACTCAATATGATTGTGGGTCATATTTATGTTTGAAGAATCACACAAAAATGGAAGACTAATAGTTAAGGCAGAAACTCATTGTTCATGTGTATGTTTGAAAAATTTCCGTATCATATTTATGTTTGAAGAATCACACAAGAATCATAGTTAAGGCAGGAACTGATTCCTTAACAGGAAACTAAAATCTCTGATATAATTTAGATGAAATTGTATATTATAGACTAATAACTTCTTTTGAGTTGACTGATCCTTTTTGTTTTATCATGTTTTGAAACAGCTGTTGGAATTTGAAATATGTTTAGATCTAAAACAACCATACAACAACATGCAAAAAAGCATAGTCATCCATCGTATTTTCCTCACATACCCATTCCGCCTTCTTTTCATTCTACTATCCACCACAACTCTTCATCCTCATCTTTTACTAATTCTCAATCCTTTCATCCCCAACCAACCACTTGTAATCCAACTTTTCACCAACCCTCCACATTTGAACATAATTTGCATGAGTTCTCATCATTTTCTGAACGAACATCATGTTCTCATTTGGACCATGATGAAGATCAACAAGATCAGAATGAGATGAGGTTGTTGACTGAAGTTGAGATAATAGGTTTGGGTAAACGTATTTTTTTATTTGTAATTGGTCACTTTTATGTAATTATGGACTAACATTGACTAAATAATCTTGTAGATGAGCAAGGAAGTATTCTTCGGACACAAAGAATGACAACAAAGGATGTGTATAAGCTAAAAGAGGGTGAAAAGATTTTGGTTCGTGTCAATGAGTTTTGTCAGCCCATTAAAGCTGCAGGTGGTCTATGCACAAGATTCATGACCTTACTTCTGAAACAACCAAACTTGTGTCCCTTGGAAGCTAAAAATTGGAGAGAAGCAAAAGCACGTTGTGGTGTTAGGCTATTGGTAGAACTTCGAGTAATTGTTTTGTTAATATTCTAGTGTTTATACTTCTATTTATTGTTCATTATTGAATTTGGTTACTAATATGCCCTCTTTTGTGTCATTTACTGGTAATATTGGCAGCAGAAGTTCAACATACCTCAAAGTGAAAGTGTTGACAAAGTAATTTTTGCAATTTTTGATGATAAATTTAGGACCCTAAAACATAGGTTTAAATTGAGGTTGTTTGGATTAGCTGCTGAAAAATTGAATGAAACAAATAATATTGGTGATGTTGGTGCACAAAAAAGGCATTATACAGAAGAGGAGCTTTTGCAAGCTCTTGATTTAGTTGAAGCACCGGCTAACTTTGTTGATCATCAATGGGAATTGTATAAGAGTCTTCTTCGAACACATGGAGCAAAGGTATTGGTTTATATTTTTCAGTACAACCAACATTCTTTACTAACATGTGTTATACTCATTTGAAATATAGAAACTGTCAGAATATGGAAAGAAAGCAAGAGCTGACCAAGTCCATACTCATACTACCGGTGCTTATAGTTACGCACGAAAAAAGACGAATTTGTGAGTTACTAGCATTTTTCTTGTTTCTAGTGTTTTCTAAATACCCATACTTATTGTAATGCTAACATTTGATGGTTTTCTATTTAATCCATAGAAATTGAAAAACAAAAGGGAACCAAATGATGTAGAGTTCTTTGAGATTGCACATCAAACGAAAAAAGGATCATACGTTTGCGACTCATCAAGAGAGTTGATGGTATATAAATAACTCATTTTATTATTTTGAGTTATAAATATTCAAGTATTTACTTTTATAATAGTAGTTAGGTTTTATGAACTTATTAGCTTTTCTAATGTTTTAGGATCGAGCACGAGAAGAGATTTCAAAGAAGATTTTAGATATTGGTAATTCTTAACCCATTGATCCCGAAATACAATCGGAAATTGAAAGAGATGTTATGAGGGGTCTTATGGGTCCTGATAAGCCTGGACGAGCCCATGGTTATGGCACCGGAGTTACAAAATCACAAGTAACTAAGTTTAGCCTCGACTTAAGAAAAATGAGAAGTGACGATTTAACGAATCAGAATCATGCTCTATTAAATAAAGTTGAGTCACAAAGTAAACAGATACAATCTCAAACTAAGCAAATAGAGAGTCAAAGAAAACAAATGAAGATAATGGAGCAAAAAATTGATGACTTCACTGGAGAGATTCAAGTTTTTAGAACCGCATTTCAGGAGTTTTATAGTGCTCGTTCACCTCGTGTAGCACGTACGAATGCTTCTGGCACACAGGTTATAACTTTAAGTGCTTTTACATTATTTTATGAATTAGTAATATTGTTCTTTACTTAAAATTTGTAAAATAATCATTCAAAGGATTTTACCATGTTTTTTTAGCTCTCATCTTCTGGTGCATCGTTTGAAAACAGTGAATAAATACAAAGCCTTACATCAGGTAAACTTTAGTATTTCATGCATATAATGTTTGACAACATTGTATAGGAATACCAATAGATGCATACTCAATTAAGTCCTTGCTTTTATTGTTGACTTGTCCCACATTATCAAACTTGCACATGAGATGGCCAAGTCTAGCTTCTAATCCCATGTTATCACATCTGCACATTTATTTGTGATTCATTTATACTCTTAAATCTCTTATTGAGAAGTCTTTTTTTTTAGTTTGGTGTAGCTCTTTGTGGGGTAAAAGTGATTTTACTTCTCTTGAGTTTTACTTTATGCAACTTTGATGTTTATCGTAATAAAGTTTCTGCATTTGTGATACTTATTTTTTTTTACATTGCATCTGTATGGTTGCAATTTGCTATGGATGACCTGTCTTGAGAGTACTGCATGTTGTACTCAGCTGATCAGAACATCATGTATCTTTTGAGGCAGCTTTACCAAATCCAATGTGTTACTGTGGTAAGTGGTAGCTAATTTTTCTTTTCATGGTAATAACGTTCTAATTTTATGCTTGCAAATTGTTCCTCAAAATTGTTTTAATGCTTTTTTCATAGCTTCGATTTTCACTAAATTCTACTTTTGTTTACGTTTTTCAGTTTCAAGGTGCATTGTGTCGATGAGGGCTGGCATATAGCAATAAATGTCTTTGGCAATACTAGAATTTGTGTCTCTGAAAGACTTGATAAGCTTGATGTTGTTATGATTTACATCTAATGACTTGAAGATTTGCAACATTTTTGCTACTTTTATGTTTGGCATATGTACTTTGTAACAATTCTGGAGATTATGGATACCACTTTGATTCAATTATGTTGTTTATTTTTTGGTTGTTCAAATATTGTTTCTTTTTTAAGTTTTGACTATTTTTAACTCTAAATTTTATTTGTTCATGTTTATAGGCATTTTGTCCACACTTGTTGGTGTAGACATTTAGATAAATTCTCGACGTGTATAGGTGTGGAGATGTATTCAAATTCTTTACGTTTATAATTGTAAACACACAAATGATATGTCCATGTTTATAAGTGTGCACATTGAGGCAATAAATACGCGTTTGTAACAGTGAATAAAAAGGAAATTTGTCCATGCTTCATTGTGTAGACAATTGGAAGAATTTTGTCACACCTATTTTCTCCACGCATAAGAAAAGCGTGGACTCCATAATTTTACGCGCTTTAAAGTGCGTATATATAGTCTAAAAAGTGCGTATAATTAACATCTTATTTGTAGTGAGAACACATTTAGGCTTTTGCGTTGCAATTTAAGCTGCTATTTATGTAATTTGGAATGTTTAATGAAATTGATTACTTATTTATACAAAAGAAGTTATTTGTATTCCTTATCAGATAGGCTGATCGTGTAGCTTTGGCAGGTCATCCTTAGATAGATTTATTCTGTATCCTCCATTATTGCTTCAGCTGTTTCATTGTCTATGTACCACCACTTCATGTTTCTGAGAACATCTTGTGGCATAGACTTCAGTGGCACCTTCTTCAAACATCTGACGGGTTTGTACAACATTTTAGCCCATGGTCTTCCCGTGTGAGGATCTATTCTTGACTCATCCTCAACTCTTTTGCCCGACCTCGGCTTGAGTCTTTTGAACTTTCCGGATCTGCCCTCTTTTCTGATTATTTTTGCAATAACTTCAGCATAAGGGTCGTCACCGATGTTAATCAACTCTTTCCAGGCTAACTCCTTCATTTCTACCTTTGGCAGTGTGGTAAACACTTTAAGCGTTCGCCTCAGGTATTGGAGTGCATCTCTTCTCTTTAATATATATAGCTACAGATCCCTGTCAAAGAACCAGCTAATAATTCCACCTGATAGGTTTTCGGAACCTGGCACTCTCATCCTCCTTTTCATCTTCGGCTCTGTCTTCTTCTCTTCCTTTCGGAACCACAGATTTAACAATTCAATTCTGGTTGGTTCTTTCTCAGCTTCTTCCAGTTCTGAATCTTCTACGGAGGCCAAATTAATCTCATCAATATCAATCACATTTTGATCGTTATGCACATACTGCTCAGTGATAGGCTGTGAATGAATGATCACTTCATCAACATTGTCATCTTCATCTTCCACCGCCTCCTCATCAGATTTCCAGTCAACTATGTCTTCAGGTACAAACTCCCCTTCCTCCAAATCTTCAACATCATCTTCAAAATCAAAAACTATTTCATCTTCTTCTATATCCATTAGAGCATCTATCATCTCACTCTCAATGGTCTTAGACGATCCACCATCAGCCCTTTCTTCTGTTATCGACTGACTTGGCTCCCCCTGAAATGATGCTTGCTGAGCAGTTGGAAAATCTGCTAGCTCACTTTCTTTCCTTGCCTCGGGATCATTTCCGTCATCATCTTTTCTCCTTATTGCTTCAGCTTCTTTGCAGCTTGTATCCCCCTGAGCTTGAATATTTTTCATTAACTGCTCGAGGAGGGACTTCATTGTCTTAATCTCAGAAGCTTGATCAGCAACAAATGTTTTCAGTTCTGCATTCTCCTGATCAAGTCTGGCGTTATGCGCTTGAAGTTCGTTAACTGCTTTGGTAAGCTGGAAGATTTGGACTGTTTGGAAATCCACTTTGCTCCTCAGCTCTGTAAAACGCTGATTTTCAGTGAATGTGGACGATGTGGATGGAATGGATGATCTAGATGGAATGGATGCAATTGGTGATGGCGTGATGGATGGTTGAACAGCTGGAGTCTCAGGCTCCGGAGCAGAAGCGGATGAAGCTCCCTGCATAAAACGACGTCGCTTCGCCCTCTGCCTAGGGACGAGAGGAGTTGGATCTTCTGCCTCAAAATCAGAATAATCATTATCTGATTCTCTAGCCACTCTCTTTCCTTCCTCTCTTTCACTGACCACGATTCGGGATCCATATCTGTCGATTCTAACAGCCGGATCAATACGCTCTATCTCTGCAACTTCTACTTCTTCCACTTCTTCCGACTCAGACTCAGAGGTGGTCATAGCTTGACCTTCTACCTCAGTCTGTGCTTCTGTTTATTCTCATAGGACCTCAAAGTCCATTTCATCAACCTGTTGTGGCTGATATTCATCTATGTGTCTAAAAAGATCATTAAAATCAGGTGGAGGCTCCAAAATGTTATCAATTAACTCAGCGGAAATATCTTGTTGTGCCTGAGTACCATGAGCCCAAATTTCCTCTAGAGTCTCTACTCGAGGATCAACTTCTGAGGCCACGCCTGAAGGGCCCGCAGCATCCAACGATGGACCTGCTGTCGATGACTCTGGAACTCTGCTTGCTGAAGGCCTGGATGCCTGAGTTTGACTTGCTGTAGCTCTTTGTCTTCTTCTCGGTTGCGGTGGAGGTCGTTGCTGTTGCTGAGGCTGTTGTTGCTGTTGCTGCACTGGCTGCGGCTGAGGCCCTTCTCAAGCCCAATTCTCCCCTTCTGGGGCCACAAACTCTGGATCTACCACTTCACCAAAGAGAGGTGCATCCAGTGGTCTGACCTGCTCAGCCCTGCCAGCATTGTGCGACTGGCAGTCAGCTAAAATGCATTTATCAATAACTGCCACACTTTGAATATCTGGAAGCTGTGGCAGATTTGGCAAAAAATGTCGAATCAGCATCATTACAAAGCGCGGATACATAAAAAATCTTTCGTGCGCTGGAGCCGTTATCTGATGTACAAACTCCGTAAAGAACATCTCTGAATAGCCAAAGCTCTTATTATACACCAAAGCAATCATAGCCGACTGCATCTTGGATACTATATAGTCAAAACCCGCCTTTTTAGGTGCAAAGCACACCATAATCACGTGCGCCAAGTACACCAAACCACTTTTCCAATAAGAAGCTTTAGTAATATCTAGTCCATAACACATGCTCAAAAAGGCCGCTTGCCTTACATTTACAGTGAAATCAATGGGCCTAGCTTCTTGTTTTTGAGACCCTAGTTGCAAAACTTGACGGAGCATATCCGCTGAGAAAACAATCGGCTGCGCTCCCACTCTAGTCCTCAGAACTGTTGGTGTCACCGTACAATCAACTTGTAAATGATCCCAGAATTGCCTAACATACAACAATATTATTTGCACATTATGTGATATGGCATAAAAGACCCTTGAGTGTGCCAGAAAGTCCACCATCTGCCTAAAGGCCTGAGTTTCGGGAAGCTCCCTATCCGGCGATATTACCATGTTATGCTTTTGGAAAAATGCCCTTTCACCCATAACTGCACATTAAAGAATAACATATATTAGAAGTGAAAAATAACAATGAAACTTGTTTAAGTTCGAATTTGTTTTAATTTTGAACTTACGTAAGTCCAAAATCTAACACATTCGAATTTCTACAAGTTTGATTTTACAATTTTGCAAACATTTCGAATTTAATAATAGATTCGAAGGATACATATTCGAATTTGACTAAATTCGAATTTGTTGAAAAATTCGAATTTTCTGACAAGTTCGAACATGATGAACATGTTCGAAGTCGGTCACTTACGAATACAAATCCATGATTTAAACCCCATTTGACTTAGAAATTGGTATCATCTAGTCCTATTAGGTTCTAACCGAAGATGTATGTGATTTATTCGAAGTTTCACCGGTTAAACCTTGTGATTTTGAATCACAAAGCTTAAACCCTTAAAAGTTCAAAATTAGTCGATTTTTTGCTATAAATGAGTCCTAGGATACTTAAATCTTGTATAACACTTATGTTTATACCTAGATTCGTAAGTAGATTCGAACACAAAGGACAAAACTTCGAGAAATAGTGTAAAATTCGAAATCGGTAAACTCGAGAACAAGTTCGAAATCGCTGCTGAGCAAGTTCGAGGATAGAAAATCGAAGGTTGGTGACATAAATGAGTCACTGTTGACCTTTTTATACTAACAACATTCGAACTTGCACTTAAATTCTAATTTATTGACAGATTCGAAAATTAATTCGAGTTTGTCTTAAATTCGAACATAATTGAAAATTTTGAAAATCTTTGAGTAAAATTCAACTTTTTCAAACTTTTCCAACTCTTTCAACTTTTTCGTGTGACGGAACAAACTATGAAAAATTTATTTACACTAAGCAATAGATTTTCATGCAATGTTTGTTTTTTCAACTAAAAATGCATCCTTAGTAGTTTTGACCTTTTTCCTAAAAAGAAAAATAAAATAAAATAAAATAAAATTTTGAATAAATGTTAAACTTAAACTACTCAAAAATACTTTTAAAATTTATATCCTACATTAACAGAATATTTTGTCGAGAAAGTCAAAGAAAGGTTCAATCAGATAGCGTTCTCAAATACGCACTTTCAGTATCTTGCTTTCACACTTAGGAATTTTTGATTCCTTGATTGTTTGCCGTGACACACATTTCTAGGCGATTGTTGGTATTATTTTCCCTTTAAACATGTTACACTTTGGAATATCCCTTGGCCTTTTTATTTATCAAGAAACTACCTTACGTGTCTCATACTTAGACATACTTTTATGATCAAGGCATACACACAATGATTATAACTTTTCGGCATAGCAAAGTTTCTTTAAAAGGCAAACGTCAGACACAGTTCTGTATTTACATACAACAGAGTGTCTTAGTTTGTCTTAAAGTTTATTTAAAGCTAGCAAGACCGCGGTGACAGGTCTGTACTGACGTACAACAAAGAGACTTATCCTGTTAACTGAGTCAAACCAGGGGCAACAGGTCTGTACTTACGTACAACAAAGTTACTTGTTTTGACTCTCAATTCACTATCATGATTTTTCTATTCTTTTCTTTTCTTTAAGATGTATACGATGTGGCTATACATCCCCCAGAAAATTAGCATACCTCATTTAGAATCATTGTCTGTATGTCTCTAACATAAAAATTAAGACCCTTTGGTCATACATCTATGTTAGTTACACATATGACTTTTTCTTGAATATATTATTAGCTTTGAGATTCCCTTTGTGTATTATGTCTACCAACACATCAAACTAGAAAATGTATATCACTTAGAGTTTAAGGTGCATTATGTGTGAAAGCTTAACACTTAGAGATTGTATCGACTGTGCTAATTTTCGTCACTTTGAACCTATGTATCTAAGACTTAACTCATTTTCTAATATTCTCTTTTTTTGAGCTTTTTATGGTTTTCTCTCTTTTTTTTTTGTTTTTCATAAATAAGAATAAGTTAATAAAATAACCTACTAACTTACTATAAAAGGAAAGAAATTCTACTTAACTACCAAACTTACTATAAAAAGAAAGAAAACTTACTGCTATAAAAAGAAATAAATTCTACTAAGGTGAAGCTACTCGGGATTACGCATGCCGTTTAGTTAAACTAACAACTCAAAACGTGACTTATCGAAAGCTTTGGTAAATAAATCAGCATTATTATCTTCCGTTGTCACTTTTACCAGCTTAATTAAATTCTTTTTAGCACAATCACGTATAAAATGGTGTCTTATGTCTATGCGCTTTGTTTTACTGTGTTTAACTGGATTATTGATTATAGCAATAGTTGACTGGTTATCTATCCTAATAGGAGTATGAGAAGTCAAACCGTAATCCCGTAATTGTTGTTGTATCCACAAAACTTGTGAACAGCAACTACCAGCAGCAACATATTCGGCCTCGCACGTTGACACGGTTACCAAAGTCTGTTTCTTGCATTGCCAGGAAACGAGTCTCCCTCCAAGGAACTGATAACCTCCAGTTGTTGACTTGCGATTCAAGCTGCACCCTCCATAATCTGAATCCGTGAAGGCTTCCAATTCCAGATCACCATCCGTTTGATACCAAAGTCCCAGCTTCGGTTTCGACTTGAGGTATCTCAGAATCTGCTTCACAGCTTTGATGTCCATCTCTTTTGGATTAGCTTGAAACCTAACACAAATACACTCAGCAAACATTATGCCAGGTCTAGAAATAATTAAATACATAAGTGTTCCAATCATGGCCCGATATAACGTCGGATCCACATCGGTATCACTTTCTGTACCCGGTCCGAGATTATGATTCACTTGAATCGGCCTGCTAAAGTGAGTCGTCAGCTTGGTTCCTTCCATCCCGAAGCGCTCTAGTATATCGTAGACATACTTCTTCTGATGGAGAAACATACCCTCCTTCCTCTGTTCAACTTGCAAACCCAGAAAAAAGTTTAAATCACCCATAGCACTCATCTCAAACTTAGACTTCATCACCTTCTCAAAGTCTTTGCACATCTGCTCGTCTGATGACCCGAAAATGATATCATCAACGTACACTTATACCAAGATGAAATGTTCACCCTTCCTCTTCAAAAATAGGGTGCTATCAATTCTCCCTCTTTCAAACCCATTGTCTAAAAGATGAGTTGATAGTGTCTCGTACCATGCCCTTGGTGCTTGATGTAGTCCATATAAAGCCTTATCTAAACGATACACTCTGTCTGGATACTTTGGATCTGTAAACCCGGGCGGTTGTTCCACATACACCAGTTCCTTCACTTTGCCATAAAGAAAAGTACTCTTAACGTCTAACTGATAGACTTTAAACCCTTTGAAGGAAGCAAAAGCTAGAAACAAACGGATTGCCTCAAGCCTTGCTACTGGCGCAAATACTTCATTGTAATCGATTCCTTCCTCTTGCTTGAAACCCTTTACCACAAGTCTTGCCTTGTTGCGAGTCACTATACCCCGATCATCTCTCTTGCACTTAAAAACCCACTTCGTTCCTACTGCAACTTCTCCTCGAGGTAATGGAACTAACTCCCACACTTCAAGTTTCCTGAATTGTGACAGTTCATCCAGCATCGCTTCAACCCAAGAATTGTCTTTCAGTGCCATTTGCACATTCTTTGGCTCTACTTGCGAGATTAAACATGAATACAAGCAAGTGTGATAGGCCCCAGAGTTATTGATCATCGACAACAACACTGTGTTGTTATTCAAACTACTCCTAGTCCTCACACCAACATTCGGATTCCTATGATACTCTCAACTAGATGATCCTTATTAATCCTTGATGTTTCTATCTTATCAACCCGAAGATTATCTCCTAAATTTGATCCTATTTCACCTAATGGGGGAACGAATTCAGACTCTACATTTTCTTCCTCATGAACACTTTCTTCGGAGTTAGAATTTGTAGTCTGATTTTCGTTCGTAGGCATCTCAGAATCATTCTCTGCAGGAGATCTATCTTCTGTTGTTGTAGGCTCAGATGTTGATGGAAATGTCGTCCTCGGAAAACTTTGACCCTCGTCATTCGGATTTAAAGACGACAAGTCCTGTTCGATTGTACCTGCATTTCCATCCAAAGGAATGTTAAATGATTCAAACAGTTTCTCATAATCAAAAATCCATTTCGTACCAGTTTGGGGTTAATGTGTATAACTAGTTACATCAATATTATACACAATCTCTACCGTACCATTTGATTTATTAAAAACCCTTTTATTTGGTGAGTTCGGCACATAACTAGGACATAACCTTAGTCAGCCTTTTCACCAAACTTAGGTTGATGTTTTGTTTTCATTAACGTACATGGTACCCCAAACGGTTCGAAGCCAGTTAAATTTGGTGGCCATTTATTCAAAACTTCAAAACACGTTTTGTTCAGTGATTTGACAGTAAGGACCCGATTTAAAACATGACATGCGGTATTCACTGCCTCCCCCCAAAACATGGTAGGAAGCTTTGTATCTGAGAGCATGGTCCTTGCTGCCTCAATCAAAGTCCTGTTTTTCCGTTCTACCACCCCATTTTGTTGTGGCTCATATGGTGCACTAAATTGATGCACTTTGCCCTTTGATAGGCAATATACACCAATAACCGTGTTTTTAAATTCCGTTCCGTTATCACTCCTGATACGTTTTACCCGCGTCCCATAGGAGTTTTCCACTTGGTCTAAGACCCCGATTAGCTTGGTAGCTGTCTCGTCCTTCGTACCTAAAAAGAAAACCCATGAAAATCGTGAGTAATCATCAGTAATAACTAAACAATACCAACTACCACCTATACTCCTTTTGTTGATTGGTCCGAACAGGTCCGTCCATATGCAACAAATCGAACGTGGCAACTATAGAGTTCTGAGTCTTGGATTTGTGTGCCTTCTTGTGTTGTTTGCCTTTCTTGCACGGTAGTCACTTGTCTTCAAACTGAAAACTCTTCATTGGAACACCTTGCACCAGTCCATTTTTAGTAATGTAATTCATTATCTCAAGTGCAAGTGTGCCATGCGTCTGTGCCATAAAACTGATTCGGTCTCTGAAGCCTTAGATAGTAGACATATTGGTCCCATCGAAGATTTCGGTTTATTCATGTCCAACATGTACAGGTCATTCTTCCTTGGGGCCTTCATCAGTATCCACTCTTCAGGTACTTTGAATCCCGGTTTCAGCACTAACGCCTCAGTATCAGTGAAAAGTACTGAGTTCTTCTTATCACAGATTTGAGATACACTAATGAGATTATGAACAAGTTTATCAACGTGGTAAACTTGATCAAGTTTGATAGTCCCATTAGTGACCACTCCAGTACCGGTGATATTTCCTCCTTTATTACCAGCGAATGATATTGATCCGCTATTCCCTCCCTAGAAGTCTGCGAGTAGACTTCTTTCCCCAGTCATGTGCCTAGAGCAACCACTGTCAACGAACCACTTGTTGTTTGGACCTATAGTTATCTCCTGCACATGAAAGAAAAGAGGTTAGTTATCACGGGGAACCCCAGCCATAACTGACTTGGTAATACCATTCTCGTTCACATACTTGAACTCTTTCAAATACCCATCTCTCCTTTCAGGTGACTTGGGTGTTTGATTTAGAGCCTGTTGTGGTGCAGAGTTATTTAAGTTCAGTCTCGGCCTTTGTGTAGGCATTTGCTGTGCAGCTCTTGAATAATTTCGATTATAAGGCATTTCCGAGTGATATCCCTGAGCTCTACCTGGTGTTTGATGTCTTACAGGAGTGTGTGACCTAACCGGAGTGTAAGCTCTTTTAGGTGTAGTACTCCTATAATTTTGTTGTGGTCCTGACCTAGATTGATTAGGGACTCTATTTGGTGAATTAGTCCTAATCACTTCGTTTGGTCTTCCTGACACAGGTGTTTGTTTCACAGCAGTTTTTGGTGTGGCTTGCTGTTAGGCACAAAAAGGCCTCAGTCAAACCTGTTGTACATCTGAGGGGGAGATTTTTAATCAAACCTGTTGATGCATTTAAAAGTTGAATTTAAGGCCTGTTATATGCCTTATTGAAACTTGAAAATGATTTGCAATATCAGCCCAAAGCTGTTTACCATGTTGCATTCGTTGCAACAAAGACAGTTTGTCCAAGCTGTTCTGCCTGCTGAACAGGCTGGGCATAAACTATCTACGCTGCTCTATTCTTCGGAGTAGCTTGGGCAGTTTTTAAGTGTTCTATTCTTTGTGAACAGAACCTGTTCTTTGTGAACAGGTTAAACACTTTTTGGAATATGTTTCCAAGTACTCATGTATTGTTTTTGGCTACAAGATCAGTTTACAAGTCGAAGACAAAGTGGAAAACAGAACTGCACAGCCTGCCCACGCTGTTCTGATACATGATGACAATCAGATATTTGAAAAGGGTGACAGACCTTTTCTTATATCAAAATGGCCTTAACTAAAGAAGAAAGATGCAAAGTTGACATTCCTCTTTTGGTTAAAGCCGTATACAACAGTGACAAAAAGAAAAAGACAAAGATTCTGCCATGTGAAGACAAAGATACTTTATCAGAACATGCAGAAAGGTGTTTTGTCTTTTTGGAAAGACTCTTGTAACAGCCCGTAATTTATTAAATATAAATTACAGCATCAAACTTTGGATAATTAAGCAATTTTGTCCAATTATTAGTAATTAAACGAAACATGAATTTTAAATAATTAATTATATTAAGTTATAATTAGTTATGAAAACTTGCCCCAAATTAGCTGAAATAATGTTAATAATTAAATTTAGCTAATTGACAAATTAAAGACTGAAAAATAGCGAAATGGACAAAAATGAATAAAATTAGTCTAAAAAGATAATTATAGCAAATCTAGAACTTCTTTGGTATTATTTGCATCTGAAAATGCAAATTAGATTGTTAAGAATAAAAGTTGGTCAATTCCAGAAACTCAGTAGAAAATCTGATTTTTCTCTATTTCCTATAAATAGAGCCCTTCCACCTCATTTACTTGGTTTTGAAAAGCTAGAACTCTCTCTCTCTCTACAATCTGACTCCTCTCTAGCTTTTCTCCTAAACGGCTTATCGGATTCTCGTGATTTATACGTCATCGGATAGATAGCGTCGAGCTCTACATTAATCTGTCATTGCATGGTCGATTTGGTTTCGATTTGAGGTAAATTCGACCCTTTTTCTATCTTTTTGTTTCGGTATTGAAGAGCAAAATTCGAATCTGCTCAAAATCTCTTCATCCGAAGCTGATTTGCTCTCGTTTAGGACCTGATTTTGCTTGGAAAACGTCTATAATCGAGTGCTATAGCTTGGACAAAGGTTAGTGACTATTACTCTCTTATTTTTGTTGAATTTCGTAGTTAAAGGCCTGGAATATTGATGAACAAGATGAACAAATTCGAGAGAAATTATGAACAAACTCGAATTCATCCTCAGATTAGGTTCGAAATTGATTACATTAATGACTTTTGGCATCCAAATCCTTTAGATTCGAATGGGCTAAGTTTCGAATCTAACTCCCTAGAATCTAATGACCTGGGTTCGAATCTAACTCCCTAGAATCTAATGAGCTGGGTTCGAATCTAACTCCCTAGAATCTAATGAGCTGGATTTCGAATCTAACACCCTAGAATCTAATGAGCTGATTTCGAATCTAACTCCCTAGAATCTAATGAGATGATTTCGAATCTAACTCCCTAGAATCTAATGAGCTGGATTTCGAATCTAACACCCTAGAATCTAATGAGCTGATTTCGAATCTAACTCCCTAGAATCTAATGAGCTGATTTCGAATCTAACTCCCTAGAATCTAATGAGCTGATTTCGAATCTAACACCCTAGAATCTAATGAGCTGATTTCAAATCTAACTCCCTAGAATCTAATGAGCTGATGTTCGAATCTATCTCTATAGACTCGAATTGTTGTTTTCGAATTTGGTTTAATTCCAAGCCTAAGATAAATTTCTAAATCAGATTAATTTATTGATCAGCCTTATGTCATGCACAACTAAATTAACAGACCTTGTATGAACCCTTGGAAATTGTATGTCACGATTCACCTTGCTAGTAATATGGTTGGCTTTGTTTCAAGGCCATATTACTGTAATTATAGGGACCGTAGTAAACTGAAAAGAACTCTAGGATATACCCTGGTATGGACCTAAGGGAGTTCCTGTCGGCTTAATTGATCAATGATAAGAATAGACTCACTCTGGGACGTTAGGAACTACTACAGACTCGACAACAAGATATGACAATAACCTGATTATATAACTAGGGTTATATAGATCATGTTACAAACGTGAAATTAATATACCAGACTTGAAACTGAACTGCAGGAACCAGCCGATTTGACAGAGTAAATTGGACGGCTTAATTCGTTAAGCACAAACTGACTAAGGACTACAGTGAGTGACAGATTTCATTAATTACTTGCATATGTTACGATACTTATTGGTGAATGTTACTGAACTGTATGGAAACTTTTGTTATTGCTGCATGTTTCTTGAATACTTTATTGTATCATAGAGACTTACTTTTGACATTATTGATGCTAGATATCTGAAATGCCTTGGATTGCATGTTCACTTTTACATTTTCGTAAATACTTATCATGCTTACTGCTTACTTGATTGTTGATACTTTTGCCTCTGCATACTGCATAAACTGATCGGACCGAATGCGAGATCTCCATTCACAGGAAGGAATTCTGCAGATTCCTTTCCTATCTGACTCGTTTCCATACACTTCCCGTGGGGCTTCGACCTTACACATGGGAATACAGATTGGGTTGACTCCCAAAGCTTTGCCGTCTCTGACGTGTTGACTTACCAACATGAGTTGATAGTATGTTATATATGTGTGGTAACTAATGGTACTATGTTAACTCACTAAGCAATGTTAGCTTACTCTGTCATGACATATCTCTTTACATGAAAAGCTGATAAGGCCAAGACTATAGCAGGTAGTTCGTCCCAGGCTAAGTGAATTTGGGTACTTGATGATTGCAGACTTTTGGACTTATTGCTGATGCCTATTTGTAAGGATAATTGCGGTCTCGGGTAGCTTGTTCAATCTTCCGCACTCTGATTGAAGATTTTTGAAGCTAGATTAGACCACCATCTTATCTTTAATATTTTTGGTAATTAAGTATCTTGTAGCTTTAATTGAATCAGGCATGTGGACCTGTGGTATCAGACAATAGTAATATTTATTACTTAATGAAATGTACTTAAAGAAATTATGACGTGTACTGTTTGTGGTAACTCGGGTGTTACAAAGTTGGTATCAGAGCAGCAGTTTAATCATCGGATTGGCCACCCGATACTTAAACTACTGGTATGGTATCGACTGTGTGACTCTGAATTCCCGAACAAGTCACCGAGGCCTAGGGTAACCTAATTAGTAAAGGACTACCCACATAACTTGACCTAAGATAGGCAATTGATGACTGATAGGACGGGGGAAGGACTGTCTGCTTGATACTGACTTGACTTGGTGTCAGCCTGACTGGCTGTTTTCATAATAATGTAATTAGATGTGATTATCTGACGTAGGCATTATGTTACGAATTGTGCTTATTTGAATCAGGAAATAATAGTTATTTCCTCTATATTTTTTTCAGCCAATGGCTGATAAGAATCCGATTGTTGCTGGTACCTCAACTATTGGTAAAACCGCTGATGCTTCGGCTGATCAACATAAGGAATCTGTTCATGTAGAAGATTTAGGCACTGACCCTGAGAATACTGCTAATGACTCAAGCAATACTGCTACGCCGGTGCCTCCTCAGCAGGCTTAATTAATTGATCTCGTTCATAAGTTGAATGAGGATAATCGTAGGCAAATGCAACTTATGATGGATAGGAATCGATTGCAGACTGATATGGCGGTTGAAGACCGGTTTAAGGAAATTAAAGACTTGCTTACCAAGGGCAAAGCTGTGATGCAACCTGATGAGGAAAACCAGCGTGAAATAGACTTTAAGTGCCGTGAAGAAGAACTTAGGTTGAGAGAACTTAAGTTACAAGAGTTAGAACTGAAGTATAGGGAAGAGATGTTAGAGAAGCCCAAGAAAGACCGAAAGAGGAAACATAGGCATGTGTCCTCTGATGAAAGCGAGACTGATTCCTCTGACCATCACGTTAAGGTGGGACGAGAGTGTACATTTGTTGATTTTAAGAAATGTGGAGCCCATACGTTTGCTGGGTCATCAGATCCTGTAAAAGCTATGGACTGGGTTGCTAACGTGGAGAAAGCGTTTAAACTCTCCAAATGTAATGAAGAAGACAAGGTTACGTTTGCCACGGGAATGTTAGAGGATGGAGCTGGGCGATGGTGGAAGTCAATTACGAATCCCATGTCTGATGCAATGGAGAAATCCATTACTTGGGATCAATTGAAAATTCATCTGAAGGAGAAATACTGCCCCCATGATGTTAAACGCCAAATGGAGAAAACTCTGCTATCCTTTCAACAAGGAACAAGGTCCGTAACAGATTATGAGCTGGAATTTACCAGGCTCTCGCTATTATCTGATCACCCTGTCGATACTGATGAAAGACGAAGGGATTTATTTGTGGATGGTCTGGATAGAGAAATTTGAAAGTTTGTGAAATCTGGCAGACCGAGAAGTTATATTGAGGCGGTTGAAATTGCTAGGGTAGGTGAGCTTGAAATCTATCCTGAGCGAGCATGTCCTTTTATTGCTAAATCTAGTAAGAAGGAAAAATCTGAGAAAGCTGGGAAGGAGAGGATGGAAAAGAAGAATGAAAGTTCGAAGAAGGGAGATAAGCATTCTTCCAAGAAAGCTAAATCATATGCTGTGACCTCAACTCCAAAGCCTGCTTGTCCTCGCTGCAAGCAAATTCATGAAGGAAAATGTGACCCTGCATTCGTTAAGTGCTACTGCTGTAGGCAGAATGGTCATGACAGGTCAGAATGTCCCAAGCGCAGTGAGGCTTGCCATAACTGCATCACTTTGGGGCACCACGCTAAAGATTGTACTCGGCCCCGCTTTGTTCCTCCGCCTGCATCTTCACCTCAGCAATCAGTGAAGGGTTCTTCTGCTCCGAGGAACCAACCAAGATCCTTTCAGATGACAGCCGAAGAGGCAAAAGAAACTGCTGATGTCGTCATGGGTACGTTTCTTGTTTATGATATACCTGCTTTAATCCTATTTGACTCTGGCTCTAATCTGTCGTATGTGTCTGAAAAGTTTGCTAAACAATTTGATTTTGCCCCTGTAATGTTACCTGTACCTTTAGACATTGAAACTGCTAGCTCAAGCTTTGTGACTGTAAATAGAGTCTTTCGTTCCTGTAAGCTAGTAATTGATGACCTCTCCTCGGACATTGACCTGATACCGATGTGGATTAGAGAGTTCGATGTTATTATAGGAATGGACTGGCTCATGAAGAACAATGCTGAAATCCTTTGTGCCAAAAGGATAATTAGAATTAGAACCCCCGAAGGAAGTGAACGTTATGTTTATGGCGATAGAAAAACTCGAGATTTAGGTCTCAACTCTGTAATAAAAGCCCGAAAATGCCTGACCAAAGGTTATTCCGCCTATTTAGCATATGCCATAGATGCTAAAGAAGGTAAAAAGACTGTGTCTGAAGTACCTGTAGTTCAAGAATTCCCTGATGTATTCCCGGATGACATCTCTGGATTGCCACCAGATCGTCAAATCGAATTCCACATTGACCTTGTACCAGGTGCAGCTCCTATCGCAAAAGCTCCTTACCGTCTTGCTCCGAATGAAATGAAGGAAATGATGAGTCAGTTGCAGGAATTATTGGAAAAAGGGTTTATTCGTCCGAGTACTTCTCCTTGGGGTGCTCCGGTTCTTTTTGTTAAGAAAAAAGATGGTACCTTTCGCATATGTATCGATTATCGGGAGCTAAATAAAGTAACTATTAAGAACTGATACCCTCTGCCTAGAATTGATGATTTGTTTGATCAACTGCAAGGGGCTAGCTACTTCTAGAAGATTGATCTTCGATCTGGATATCATCAACTCAAGGTATTTGAATCTGACATACCGAAGACTGCATTTCGTACTCGATATGGCCATTTTGAATTCCTAGTAATGCCGTTCGGTCTCACAAATGCCCCGGCTGCATTTATGGACCTTATGAATAGAGTATGTAGACCAATGCTGGACAAGTCAGTGATAGTTTTCATTGATGACATCTTGATTTACTCTAAGTCTGAATCTGACCATGCGATGCATTTGAGAGAATTGCTAGAATTGTTACGAAAAGAGCGACTCTATGCAAAATTCTCCAAATGTGAATTCTGGTTACGCCAGGTGCAGTTTTTAGGACATATTGTCTCAGGTGAGGGAATAGCCGTGATCCATCAAAAGTTGATGCAGTTCAGAAATGGAAAGCACCGAAAAGCGTATCTGAAGTTCGAAGTTTCTTGGGTTTAGCGGGCTATTACTGAAGATTTATCCGTGATTTCTCCAAGATTGCACTGCCTTTAACTAGCCTGACAAAGAAAGAAGTTATGTTTGAATGGAATGAATCTCAAGAACGAGCCTTTGAGACTCTGAAGCGTAAGCTAATTGAAGCACCGGTTTTGGCCCTACCTCAGGGTAATGATGATTTTGTAGTCTATAGTGATGCTTCTAAGTTGGGATTAGGCTGTGTGTTGATGCAAAGGGATAAAGTAATTGCCTACGCATCAAGGCAGCTAAAGGTGCATGAAAAGAATTATCCGACGCATGATTTGGAGCTTGCAGCCGTAACCTTTGCATTGAAGATTTGGCGGCATTATCTGTATGGGACTAGATGTAAATTATATACAGATCACAAAAGTCTGAAGTATATATTTGATCAAAAAGAGATGAATATGCGACAAAGGCGATCAATGGAATTGATTAAAGACTATGACTGTGAGATCCTCTACCATCCAGGTAAAGCAAACATAGTAGTAGATGCCCTAAGCCGCAAAACCGGACAAAACCATTATTCCCGATGTTATGCATTGACTTCTATCGTTTTGGAGTCTGCTCTACCTGAGTCAATAATTACCGCTCAAACCGAAGCCATTCGGGGTGAGAACTTGAAATCCGAGCGTATGGTTACTTATGTGGCCAAGCTGACTATTGACGATCGTGGTCTTAGACGATTCATGAATAGAATATGGGTTCCCAGATTAGGAGGTGTTCGTGATCAGATTCTGTCGGAGGCTCATATGTCGAAATTTGCGATACATCTAGGTTCTACTAAAATGTATCAAGATTTGAGGACGGAATATTGGTGGCCTGGAATGAAGAAGGATGTAGGTCGATATGTAGAAAATTGCATGACTTGCTTGCAAGTCAAATCTGAACATCAGAAGCCGTATGGGGAACTACAACCATTGCCAATCCCGGAATGGAAGTGGGACCATATAACCATGGACTTTGTGACGAAGCTGCCCAGGACTAAACGGAATCATGACTCTATATGGGTAATAGTGGATCGACTCACTAAGTCAGCTCATTTCCTACCCATACGTGAAGATGAACGCCTCGAAAAGCTAGCTGAATTGTACATGAAAGAAATCGTGACTAGACACGGTGTTCCATTGTCTATAGTATCTGACCGTCACAGCAGATTTACTTCTCGCTTTTGGAAGGCCTTTCAGAATGGACTAGGTACCGAACTTAAGATGAGCACCGCTTATCATCCTGAAACTGACGGGCAAAGTGAGAGAACGATTTTGACTTTGGAAGATATGCTACGCGCCTGTGTGATTGATCTCGGTGGAAATTGGGATACTCACCTTCCATTTGTAGAATTTGCTTACAACAATAGTTATCACTCGACTATTGGCATGCCACCATATCAGCTTTTGTACGGACGTCGATGTCGAACTCCAACCTGTTGGAGGGAAACAGGTGAACGCCCAATCTCAGGCCCAGCTATTTTGCAAGAAGCCCATGACCAGCTACAGCTGATTCGACAGCGAATACAAACCTCTCAAGACAGACAAAAGAAATATCATGATCGAAGGCGTAAGCCAATTGTGTTCGAGGTTGGTGATAAAGTATTGTTGAAGGTCTCGCCGAGAAAAGGAATAGTAAGATTCGGCAAACGGGAGAAGTTGAGGCCTCGATTTGTTGGTCCTTTCGAAATCCTCGAGCGTGTAGGATTGCAAGCCTACAGACTAATGTTACCTGCCGAAATGTCTGGGATCCATGATGTATTTCACGTTAGTAATCTTCGAAAGTGTTTGATTGACGCTGAAGCTGCGATTCCTTGGAAAGACGTACAAATTGACGAGCAGTTGCGATACGAAGAAGAGCCCGAGCGTATAATCGATCATAAGGTTTCGAAATTGCGCAACAAGAAATCCCAATGGTGTTAGTTCAATGGAAATACCATAAGGGATCTGCGCAAACTTGGGAGCGGGAAGATGAAATTAGGCAAAAATATCCAAAGTTATTCCTGTCTTAGTCGATTCCGAGGACGGAATCAATTTAACGGGGGAAGACTGTAACAGCCCGTAATTTATTAAATATAAATTACAGCATCAAACTTTGGATAATTAAGCAATTTTGTCCAATTATTAGTAATTAACCGAAAACATGAACTTTAAATAATTAATTATATTAAGTTATAATTACTTATGAAAACTTGCCCCAAATTAGCTGAAATAAAGTTAATAATTAAATTTAGCTAATTGACAAATTAAAGACTGAAAAATAGCGAAATGGACAAAAATGAATAAAATTAGTCTAAAAAGATAATTATAGCAAATCTAGAACTTCTTTGCTATTATTTGCATCTGAAAATGCAAATTAGATTGTTAAGAATAAAAGTTGGTCAATTCCAGAAACTCAGTAGAAAATCTGATTTTTCTCTATTTCCTATAAATAGAGCCCTTCCACCTCATTTCCTTGGTTTTGAAAAGCTAGAACTCTCTCTCTCTCTCTACAATATGACTTCTCTCTAGCTTTTCTCCTAAACGGCTTATCGGATTCTCGTGATTTATACGTCATCGGATAGATAGCGTCGAGCTCTACATTAATCTGTCATTGCATGGTCGATTTGGTTTCGATTTGAGGTAAATTCGACCCTTTTTCTATCTTTTTGTTTCGGTATTGAAGAGCAAAATTCGAATCTGCTCAAAATCTCTTCATCCGAAGCTGATTTGCTCTCGTTTAGGACCTGATTTTGCTTGGAAAACGTCTATAATCGAGTGCTATAGCTTGGACAAAGGTTAGTGACTATTACTCTCTTATTTTTGTTGAATTTCGTAGTTAAAGGCCTGGAATCTTGATGAACAAGATGAACAAATTCGAGAGAAATTATGAACAAACTCGAATTAATCCTCAGATTAGGTTCGAAATTGATTACATTAATGACTTTTGGCATCCAAATCCTTTAGATTCGAATGGGCTAAGTTTTGAATCTAACTCCCTAGAATCAAATGAGCTGGGTTCGAATCTTACTCCCTAGAATCTAATGAGCTGGGTTCGAATCTAACTCCCTAGAATCTAATGAGCTAGATTTCGAATCTAACACCCTAGAATCTAATGAGCTGATTTCGAATCTAACTCCCTAGAATCTAATGAGCTGATTTCGAATCTAACTCCCTAGAATCTAATGAGCTGATTTCGAATCTAACACCCTAGAATCTAATGAGCTGATTTCGAATCTAACTCCCTAGAATCTAATGAGCTGATGTTCGAATGTATCTCTATAGACTCGAATTGCTGTTTTCGAATTTGGTTTAATTCCAAGCCTAAGATAAATTTCTAAATCAGATTAAGTTATTGATCAGCCTTATGCCATGCACAACTAAATTAACAGACCTTGTATGAACCCTTGGAAATTGTATGTCACGATTCACCTTGCTAGTAATATGGTTGGCTTTGTTTCAAGGCCATATTACTGTAATTATAGGGACCGTAGTAAACTGAAAAGAACTCTAGGATATACCCTGGTATGGACCTAAGGGAGTTCCTGTCGGCTTAATTGATCAATGATAAGAATAGACTCACTCTGGGACGTTAGGAACTACTACAGACTTGACAACAAGATATGACAATAACCTGATTATATAACTAGGGTTATATAGATCATATTACAAACGTGACATTAATATACCAGACTTGAAACTGAACTGCAGGAACCAGCCGATTTGACAGAGTAAATTGGACGGCTTAATTCGTTAAGCACAAACTGACTAAGGACTACAGTGAGTGACAAATTTCATTAATTACTTGCATATGTTACGATACTTATTGGTGAATGTTACTGAACTGTATGGAAACTTTTGTTATTGCTGCATGTTTCTTGAATACTTTATTGTATCATAGAGACTTACTTTTGACATTATTGATGCTAGATATCTGAAATGCGTTGGATTGCATGTTCACTTTTACATTTTCGTAAATACTTGTCATGCTTACTGCTTACTTGATTGTTGATACTTTTGCCTCTGCATACTGCATAAACTGATCGGACCGAATGCGAGATCTCCATTCACAGGAAGGAATTCTGCAGATTCCTTTCCTATCTGACTCGTTTCCATACACTTCCCGTGGGGCTTCGGCCTTACACATGGGAATACAGATTGGGTTGACTCCGAAACCTTTGCCGTCTCTGACGTGTTGACTTACCAACATGAGCTGATAGTATGTTATATATGTGTGGTAACTAATGGTACTCTGTTAACTCACTAAGCAATGTTAGCTTACTCTGTCATGACATATCTCTTTACAGGAAAAGCTGATAAGGCCAAGACTATAGCAGGTAGTTCGTCCCAGGCTAAGTGAATTTGGGTACTTGATGATTGCAGACTTTTGGACTTATTGCTGATGCCTATTTGTAAGGATAATTGCGGTCTCGGGTAGCTTGTTCAATCTTCCGCACTCTGATTGAAGATTTTAGAAGCTAGATTAGACCACCATCTTATCTTTAATATTTTTGGTAATTAAGTATCTTGTAGCTTTAATTGAATCAGGCATGTGGACCTGTGGTATCGGACAATAGTAATATTTATTACTTAATGAAATGTACTTAAAGAAATTATGACGTGTACTGTTTGTGGTAACTCGGGTGTTACAACTCTCCACTATCTCATCTGTCCAATGAGGAAGCTTCACTGAGATTCTCCTTTTGGGTATAAAAGGAAGCTTCTAAGGATAATGAAATAATCAAGAGTGTGACAATCAGTACGTGCATTGAAGTGTGTTATTCCATGCATGCAAGTCTGCTTATATAAAACAGTAGAGTGTGTCTAAGTTGTTCATGTATAAGCTGTCCATCTGAGTCTTGTTAAAATAGTGAGTGCCTCTAAGTGAGAGTAATCATTGTAACTAGTCTGAGTGTGTTTTAGATTAGTTGACAAACTGTTGTATCTTTCATCTCAGCTTGAACCTTTCCGCATTCAAGCTTGTTTGTAATTAACTTTTGTTGATAATACATACAAACATTGAGAAAAGAGTTATTAAGTTTTAAATAGTTGTATTCACCCCCCCTCTACAGCTTAGAGCTATACACTTGGGAAACCTTTTGGAACCTACAACTGGTATCAGAGCAGTGTTAGAGTGTGTGTCATTTCTAAGATCTCTCATTCTCCCTACGTTTCCATGGACAACAGTTCTGCAAATTACTCTTACTATGACAATGGGTCAATGGCCAAACCTCCAAAGTTCAATCATCAGAACTTCTCTGGCTGGAAGTGCAGAATGATGCTCTATTTAGAGAATCTGGATGTACAACTACCAGAGATAGTAATGGAAGGTCCCTATGTGCCAACTTCTGTTACTACCACAACTCCTGCTGTTGAAGGAGCAGCCCCTGAAATCAGAACCTTTGAGAAGGCCAAAGCTCAATGGTCTGATGAAGATAAAAGACTGGTTGCTCTGGATGCAAAAGCCAGGAATAACCTGGTTATCTCTCTTCCTGACGATGTGTTCAAACAGGTTGAGAAGATGAAGACTGCAAAGGAGATGTGGGATACTTTGTGTACCGTCTATGATGGACCCACAATCACACTGGATAACAGGATTAATAATCGTGTTAGACTATCACAGAAACCTACATCAGGTTTACTGCTCTTGTTAATGATCTCAAAGCTGTTGGGATCACTAAGGACAGCCTAACCCTGGTGAACAAATCTTGGACATCCTACCTGAAGAATGGAACTACTTTTCCACCATCTTGAGAAACTCAGGTACTATCAATGGTATGGATCTGGTAAACTTATATGGATCCTTACTAAATGATGAACCGTCAAGGCAGCAGAAGAGAAATGCCTTGGAAATGTCCAAGAGAAGTGCTGCCTTAGTGGCCAGCGTGAGACAGCCTGTTGGACAGGAGTGTGATGTGTTCACACAATCTGATCAACAGGCTGATGATGAAAGAGAGGAAATGTCTGATAAGGAAGACAGTGCAGATCTTGCTGAGCTTGATGATGAGCAAATGATAGCCATGCTTGTCAGAAGGTTCAACAAGAAGAGGTTTGGAAGAAATATGCTGCAGGGAAACTCAAATGCTACCAAGAAGAAGGCATTTGATAAATCTAAAGTTGAGTGCTTCAAATGTGGCAAAGCTGGCCATATAGCTGCTGACTGTGTGTCAAAAGCTGTTGGACAATCTTCCAAACCATACAAGACTAACAGGGACGATGGCTATAGGGTTAAGTACCTTATGGCCATGGCAAAGTTGAAAAGGTTGGAAAACTCATTGGCTTCCAACAAGCAAAAGAGACTTATGGCAGAGACATGTGACTGGGAGGAGTCTGATTCATCCTTAGATGAAGAAGACAACAATTTTCTGATGGCCAATACTGATGTCCCATCAACTAGCAACTTCAAACAGGACTTGGCAGAAGCTGAAGCCTTCAGTAGCTTGGAGAACTGGAACCCTACAATGATGTACAAGGTACAAAATTTTATGGCTTACAGTTCAGATGAAAAAGTAAAAATGTTTGAATATATGCTAGTTGATTTAAAAGCTGCTGTTTCGAAGCATAATGTTTTAATATCTGAAATCTCTAAGCTTAAAACTGATCTTGAAATTAAATCTAGTAAACTAGACAGTTTCCATAAGTTGGAAACTGAGCTTGATGAACTAAAACACATCGACTCTATTTTACTGGAAGAAAAGAGATAAACAGATGTAAAACATGCAAAGCTTCAAAAGATAGTTGATTCTTGGTGCCAATCAGCACAAAAAATCAGCCATTGCATAAGGCAGCAGATCCCTGCACAAATCCAAGTCTATCTTGGAGGGGATCTTGACACAGCAGCTTCTATTGTTGAGATCAATAATCTGAAAGATGACCTATCCACTCTTGGTGAGCTTTCCAGTACTTTCATCCAGAAAGTTAATGGAAAGCTAGTGTCAACAGACAGGTTTGTCAGGCCTCAAAACACTGACAGCTTGTGTGAAAAAGGCCCTAAAGCTGATGATGGAATGTGTTCCCCATCAAATCAGCCTGCTAAGTGCTATGCTGATTCACACAAGCAAAAGAAAGGAAAACATACTCAAACTGCAACGGTGGACACTAAACCTGTTGACAAAACAAGCTCTGGGTCCAAAGTTGATGGCAAGAGACATGTTAATCCTTTTGATGCTAAACATTTTGAAAATAAGTTTTCAAAAGGTAAGCAGCTTACTTTTAACAAGGGTAAGTCTCATGTTGAAAGCAAATCTGCTGTGATATCAAATAAGTTTTCAAATCATAGTGAAAAACTGGTTATAAATGAAAATAAGTCTTTCAAAACCAGAAACAGTGATTATGCTGATAGGCAGCGTCAATCACATCTCAGTAAGGGCAAAGGTAAAGCCATTGCTCAGCCTGAGAAATCTGGGAATAAGTTTCCCAAACCTGTGGAAGGTCAAAAACCAATCAAGCTTCCTGTTTTTGACATCTGTCCTCCGAAAAAGAGTAAAGAAGAAACAGGCAATGCTGTTGCTATTATGCCATCAACCCAAGCTGTTGATTCATCAAGAAACAGTAATAAGTTTACTAAACCTGCAGATAAAATCAACAGAAACAATTCAGAATGTGTTTCTGAAAGCTCTTCTTCCAAAAAGGCTAAAAAGAGAAAATGCTATAAATGTGGGAAGAAGACACACATGGCCAAAGACTGTCCTGAAACTAAGGACATGAGGCCTGTTGACTCTGCTAGTTCCATCATTGCTAAAACAAGCAGTGTTGGAAGTAACTTAGTCAATGAAAGTGGTATCCAAACTGATACCATTCAAATAGGAAATATTAATGTGGATATTACTAGCCCATCAACACATGTTGATGAAGTAGGAGAAATCATCACTATGATGAGTTCCCCTAAATGTAACTAATATTTTCCTATGACATTCTGCAGGACAAACAACCATCCCAGGTTTGGTACTTGGACAGTGGCTGCTCAGGGCACATGACAGGTTGCAAGGACCAGCTGAATGATCTAAGGCCTGAAAAAGGGCCAAAAGTCACTTTTGGTGACAATGTACATGGATCCACTGAGGGATATGGAACTCTTAAAGCTGGTGTTGCAGTGTTCAAAAGAGTAGCCTATGTGGTTGGGCTGAAACATAACCTTGTAAGCATAAGTCAACTGTGTGATGCTGGCTACAAGGTTAACTTTGATGAGCACCTGGGTTACACATTGGATCCCCAAGGCAAAGTTGTGTTGTGTGCTCAACGGAAGAAAGGTGTATATGTTGTGGATATGCAATCTGCTGATCCCACAACTGAAACCTGTTTTCTCACAAGAACAAATGCAGACCTAAACTGGTTATGGCACAAATGGCTGTCACACCTGAACTTCAAGAACATCAACAAACTCTGTAAGAAAGAGTTGGTAACAGGTTTGCCTTCCATGACTTTTGTTAAGGATAAACTCTACACAGCTTGTGAGAAAGGCAAGCAGAGGAAATCATCTTTTAGATCCAAGCATAATTTTTCTATTGATACTCCTCTCTTCTTAATCCACATGGACTTGTTTGGACATGTCAATGTCCCAAGTCTTGGAGGAAGAAGATACACTCTAGTAATGGTTGATGAGTTCTCCAGGTTTACATGGGTAATTGTGATACCCTTGCCACAACAACCACCATTTACAAAACAGCCAGGATTATTAATCAAACACAATAACATAATGATCTGATAACCTAGTTTAAGTGCGGAAGCATTAAAATACACAAATAAAGTAACGCTACAGTGTCAAACACCCTACGGTGCTTCATGGTACCAAATCTAAGTCTACATACTCAAAAGTTTATTACAATCATCCCAAACATATCATAGCATTAGTCCCACAACATAATTACCGATTGAGTAGTAGAATTCTTCCAAAAACTTTACACACGACCTAGCTAGAAGGTCCAGCTGCAGATTTTCCCTTTCCTATAAAAATAAAGCAACTGAGAGGTAAGCGAATGCTTAGTGAATACACAGATTACGCATTTTATAAATCTTTATGACGCCCCAAGAGTAACCTTGATGACAAACATCGTATACTCTCTTCGTACACCAAGTACGGAACCAGAGCCGCAGCCCCTTCGAGCCCAAAGCTCGGCATAAACATACCATCTGAGACAAACGTACGATCGGGGATGACATACTGCCTACCAGAACCTCGGAGGGATCAGCTCCAGGTCATATAGCGCAGTAACATCGGAGTAATTGATGCGACCCACCGGTCCATCACTAGATGCACAACAAACGAACGGACATGCAACAAATATGAATGTGCATCTAAATCTACGCAAGTTAGTACAGTTCCAAACAATAATTGAAGCAACACGTCTCAGCAGGCAAAAGCTATCATAAAACAAATATAAACATGCGAAATCTACTGTACTCACAGTGGGTGCGTAATTAATCTTTAACCAATATTATTTCTCCTCGAAATTTCAACCGGATCCACAAAGTACCCCACTGTGGGTTAAACAACACCACAAGGGACCTGTTACATTTTCATATGATAAATATATTATCATTACATGGTCTTTAACAAATTAGCATTACTTTGTGCAAATAAAAGTATTACCACATTCGGAACCGACATCCGAACACACGTTTAAATCACATCATTTGATGAGTTCTTATTTCCAATTAACTCTCCTTTATTTGCCTTACTATAGTACAAAAGATATCCCAAAAGTGTGGTTATTAGTCCATAAATTCGGTTCCTTTAAACCCATTCGAATTTCCCAAAAACTGCTAACAACTCGCCGAGTAGATACAAGGAACACGCCGAGTTCCTGTTCGAATTTCAGACCCTTGATTAAAGTCGAACCCCTATTCGAATTTAGGGGCTAAATTCGAACCCCATTCGAATTTAGGGGCTAAATTCGAACCCTATCTCAAATTTAGGGGTTAAATTCGAACCCCATGATGTTAAATTCGAATACATACTCGAATTTAGTACAAAAATCGAGTTTGTTCTTGCATTTCGACTTTGTTCTTGGCATTCTCGAATTTGTTCATACTTACAGCTTAAATCATACATTTCTAAGCCTAAAGTCACGAATATGTTAAGTATTAAGCGTAGTTTCGATCATATTATACATACTCTATCATATTATTGCTAAAACTCAAGCCAAACTAGCTCTAAATCACATAAAAATGATAAACTCGAATTCATGTTCTTCAAAACCGAATATAAAAGCTCAAAAGGGTCGATTCTTACCTCAAATTCGTACGAAATCAAGAATGCAACTGTAGATTGTTGTAGTACTCCTCGAGATCTTTCCAATGACGTATAAATCTCGATAATCGTCCGGTCGGTTTGAGAGATATTTTAGAGAGAAGGTAGAGGGAGTATAGAGAGAGAGTCTAGAGAGAGAGAGAGTAAAATGTGAAAATGAAAGGCATTTGGCCTTTTTATTCCCATCTTTCCCATTTTGCACATTTCACCCCTCAACTTAACCGGATCCGTAAAATACTGATTTATTATTAGTTTTATCATCACTAACTTTTATAATTCATTATACTCCATAATAATAATTCAGAGTTCTCAATTTTCTTAAAATAACAACAAACTTTTAAATATCCCAAACACATAATCATTGCTCATAATTCAAGTTAATTATAAATTATCCGTCTAAATAAATCTTAAATTACAGAAATTGAATTCGAGGATGTTACAGTAATCTTCTTGAAGAGCAAAGGAGAGGCTGCTAGAGAAATCATTGGATTTGTCAAAAAGATGGAAATGCTGAAGTCTGCTCAAGTAAAGCAGCTTAGAAGTGATCATGGTACTGAGTTCAGAAATAGTACTCTTGAGGTCTTCTGTGAAGAAAGAGGGATCTCACAAAACTTTTCAGCCGTAAGGACTCCACAACAAAATGGAGTTGCTGAAAGGAGAAATAGAACCCTCATTGAAGCTGCTAGAACCATGCTGTGTGCATCAGGTTTACCTTCATCATTCTGGGCTGAAGCTGTCAACACTGCTTGCTTCACCCAAAACAGATCCTTAGTGGTGAAAAGGTTCAACAAGACTCCCTATGAGCTGCTCAAAGGGAGGAGGCCAAATATTAGCTACTTCCATGTGTTTGGATGTCCCTGCTTCATTCTGAATCAAAGGGATCAACTGGCAAAGTTTGAACCAAAAGCTGATGAAGGTGTGTTTGTTGGTTACTCTGCTATCTCCAAAGCCTACAGAGTGTACAACAACAAAAGAAAGGTGATAGATGAATCTATCAATGTCACCTTTGAAGAGTCCAGGAATGCCTCCATCAAAGCTGTTCCTGAATCAGTTTCAGAAGAATTCAACTTTGATGATCTCATGCATTCCAACAGTGAAGAGGACTCAAAAGGTTCCACTACATTCAATGTGGAACCTGTTAATCATGATGGGCATGATGATGATTATGTCAATACACCCTGTGTGAATAAGTGTACTGACTTAATTACAACTACATGTCCTGAACCAATCAATGCTGATTTTCCTGGATCCTCTGCCGATATGTTCAACGGTGGTCAGTCATGTTCAACAAGTGAACAGGCTCAAGACAACAGTGTTTATGAAAACCTTGAGAGCTGTTCAACAGGACCTGCTGAAGATGCCAACAACTCCGGAGAATCCTCATTTAAGAATGATCCTAAGTGGATCAGGTGTCACCCCAATTATCAAATAATTGGTGACATCAACAAAGGGGTACAAACAAGGTGGGACAACTTAGGGAACTTCTGTATGTTCTCTAGCTTTGTGTCCCTAATGGAGCCAAAGAAAGTGGATGAAGCACTTAAAGATGCTAATTGGATCACTGCCATGCAAGAAGAACTCAATCAGTTTGAGAGAAACAAGGTATGGAAGTTGGTCCCTGCTCCTAAAGGTAAAACTATAATTGGCACTAAATGGGTTTTCAGGAACAAAATGGATGAGCAAGGTCATGTCATTAGAAATAAGGCAAGACTTGTTGCTCAAGGCTATAGACAGGATGAAGGTATTGACTATGATGAAACATTTGCTCCTGTGGCCAGGCTAGAGGCAATTCGTTTGTTTCTAGCCTACGCTGCTCATAAGAGCATGAAGGTATTCCAAATGGATGTGAAGAGTGCATTTTTGAATGGGAAGCTGCAAGAAGAAGTCTATGTCAAGCAGCCTCCAAGTTTTGAGAATGAACATCATCCAGGTTTTGTCTATAAGTTGGACAAAGCCCTCTAAGGTCTAAAACAAGCCCTTATAGCCTGGTATGACACTCTTACTGATTTTCTAATGAGCAATGGGTATTCCAGAGGTAAAGTAGATACCACATTGTTCATAAAGAAGGTGAAATCTGATATTATGCTTGTTCAAATTTATGTGGATGACATAATATTTGGTTCTACCAATGAGCAGTTATGAAAGAATTTTTCATTACTCATGAAATCCAAATATGAAATGAGTATGATGGGTGAACTTACTTTCTTTTTAGGATTACAGGTTAAACAAACCTCAAATGGAATTTTTATTAATCAAAGAAAGTACACTTTAGATCTACTGAAAAAGTTTAAATTTGATCAAAGTTCTCCTGTTAAAACCCCAATGGCAACCAATGTAAAGTTGGATGCAGATGTCAGTGGCAAAGCTGTTTCAGTAACAGCTTACAGAGGCATGATTGGGAGCTTGCTGTATTTAACTGCTAGTATACCTGATATATTATGTTTGCTACTTGTTTATGTGCTAGGTTCCAAGCTGTTCAAAAGAATCACATCTAGCTGCTGTAAAAAGAATCTTCAGATACTTTAAGGGTACACTAGGTTTGGGTCTTTGGTATCCCAAAGACTCAAGCCTTGAACTGACAGGTTATTCAGATTCTGATTTCACAGGTTGCAGGCAAAACAGGAAAAGCACAACAGGTGAATGTCAACTCCTTGGTGGTAAGTTGATAAGTTGGTGTAGCAAGAAGCAAAACTCAGTGTCTACTTCTACTGCTGAAGCTGAGTACATTGCTGCTGGAAGCTGCTGTGGGCAGATTCTGTGGATGCAGTATCAGCTTGAAGACTATGGACTTGTGTATAGGAAAACTCCTATTCTGTGTGACAATACTAGTGCCATAGCTATATCCAACAATCCAGTGTTTCACTCCAAAACAAAGCATATAGAAGTCAGACTTAATTTTATTAGAGATCACATTCAGAAAGGTAATGTGGAGGTAAGTTTTATTTCCACTGATGAACAACTTGCAGACATTTTCACCAAACCTCTTGATGAAAACAGGTTTAATTACCTTGTCAGCAAGCTGGGCATGTTAAACAAAAGTGACTAAGTGTTCTTAGTGTTCTAAGACTTTACATGTGCCACCCTGCTCAAGTTCTTTCAGAACAGCTTAGACAGAACAGACTATGCATGATCTGTACTTAGCTGTTTTCTGCACAACTTGAACAACTTGGGCATATAACAGGTTTGACAATAAGAACTTATATGTTAAGCCTGATCTGATGATCAAATCTCCACCCTGCTCACTCTTTCAATCTGTGATACAAGGCATTGTCTTGTAACCTGATCAGCTATTGAAAAGAACCTGTTGTTACATAGCTGAACAGGTTGATGGAGCATCTTGAAAAGTGAACAGCTTGTGATGACTCTGCTCATCACAGGTTTGACCATCAGCTTAGACCATCAATTTAATTACCTTTCTTCACAATTAAGTTACTTAATTTTTGTTTTTATTTAACTTAATTACTGCGGATAATGCAGGTACGTGTGTTAGTGATTAAAAAGTGCTCAAGTGGTCTGACAAACGGTCTGACATGGACAACCGTTGCGTTTTCCGTTAACGACCTTTTCAAATCAACCGCCCAAATGTTTCTCTCTCATACCCACTCACATTCAAATCCTATAAATACCCCCTACTGTTTCATCTTCGTCTTCGTCACTACTTCCATAAACCTCCAAAGAACCCTAAAAATCGACTAAGTGTCTTGTGCTTCTGCTACTCTCACTACTTCCCAAATGGCTCACGGAAACAACCCCTTTATACCAGTATTTGTTGGTGATGATGTACAGAAACACTCATCAGTCACCGCAATGCTAACACTGAAACCCACTAACTACATTGCCAACCTCACAATCCCCAAAAACTATGTGGGGAAAGGCTATGACCAGATGGTGGAGTTTTTGAAAGTTCATCCGTTGAACTACGCCATGACTGCTACTCCTGCTGTCCTGTACCTAAAGATGGTGTATGAGTTCTGGTACACCTGTGCCTACAACCTAGATACCAAAGTCATCAAGGGCACCATACTCAATGGGACTCAAACCATTGGGATCAACACTCGTCTGCTCAGGGAAGTTCTTCGACTCGCTGTGGTTGAAAAATATGATCAACCACAGCCTGAAGATGAACAGATGAAGAATCTGCTGCACCTCTGTGGTGTAGCAGAACCAAAGGTTGGAGCAACGCTGTTCAGAAAGGATTTGTCTCCTACTTACAGCTTCTTGTTTGCCTCTGTGGTAATGTGCTTCAACAGCAAAGTTGGTGCCTTTGACCAACTGAGCCGTGATGAGGTTCCTGTAGTTCTGCAGCTTGTGGATGGAACTACAATAGACATGGCAAAGTGGATTTTCATGAATTTGTGGAACCTGGTGCAGCAGGAGACACGACCAGCTGCTATTCAATATCCCATGTTTCTGAGTCTCATCTTCTAGCATATTTTGTGGTGAGCATTTGTGTAACTCTCAGCCTTTACTTCATACTGCTGCCTTCCTTGTAATAGGGAATATAGTTGTCTATACTATTGTTCTCCCAAATGAGCATACTCTGTCAACACCAATGATGAGGTTGTTAGGATTGGTGGAAGGACCCTCTGATGTGAGTGTGGATCCAGAAGCTGCTCCCAGAAGAAAATCCAAAGCCAGGGCCAAGCTTGTAAAAAGGACCCTGGAAACCACTGAAGTTGGGCCTGTCTCCAAGAAGGCCAAAACAGCCCAGTCTGAGTCTGCACTCTTAGCCTCTCTGGCTGAGGGGGAGCAGGCTCCTCACCCTGGTTCATTCGTTGAACCTGCAACCTCTGTGGTTGTTGCCTCTGTGGCACCTGAGACTATGGAACAGGTCAACCCACCTGTTTCTGACCCAGTCTCTAAACCTGTCCAGTCTGAACCTCTCATCTCCTCTCCAAAATCCCACACCTCATCTCACATTTTATACCAACGCAAAAAGAAACCAACAGCCCAAACTAGCCCCTCTGTTCCCTCTCAACAGGGTTCAATTGAAAAAGAAGCAACCTCTGCTGCCTCTCCTATTTTGGGAGAAGGATCAGCACAATTGGAGCCTGCTTCACTCCACCCTGTGTCAACCCCGAGTCAGCCTAGGCCCTCTGGTTCCTCCAAACAGGAGCCAATTGTACAAATGAAGACAGCCACATCAACTATTCCAGCCTCCCAACAGGCTGAGAATATTGAAAGACAGGAGTTCTCTCCACTCCATACTGAGTCCACACTGTCCCCATCTCATACTTCTCTACACCATGAGTCTGCACGAGGTGTCCACCCTGCTTGCTTAGACCAACCAGCAGATCAGCCTCAAACTTCTGCTCCTCATGATGCAGCTGTTCTACACCAAACAGCTGCTGAAGGACCCACAACTCTAGCTGATGAACCTCAGGGAACAGAACATCCCATTGGTGAGGCTAATCCCTTTCTGCAAACTCCATCAGCAGGTTTCACCATTGCTGATGTTGAAATGCAAATTCCATCTCCCCATGATGAGGTACTTTTACACCAAGGTACTGTAGAGAGGAACCGCCACTGGCCTTAATGAAGATACTGCAAAACAAGCAGTGTCTGAAAGGCTACCATCCTCTACCCAATCTCCTGGTGATGCAGTTACAGCCACTGCTGAAAGACCCATCGACCCCTCCAAGCTGGGCCACATTACTTTTGCCCAGGCTATGGAGCTTCTTTCCAAAATACCCTCTCCCTCTACATCACATCCCCATACAATCCACCCATACAAACAATCCACCCATACACCTCCATCCCCTAAAGACCTGCCTTTGAAGGATCAACTCTCTTTGCTGACCAACAAAGTTAGTTCTTTAGAAACCTCCATGTCTTCTCTACCCTCTCTCATTTCAGACTCTGTGTCTGAACAGATTTAGGGATTCTTTGATATGTTCAAGGATTCCTTCCCAGCCACTCCACAAACTGACACCTCCTCACAGCTGCAAAATGTCTCCACCTACCTCTCCTCCATTCTTTCACTCCAACAGGACTCTGTGTCCTATATGATAGCCATCTCCAATCAGCTATCATCTCTCCTCACCACTTGCAATTCTACACTTCCTACCACTTTGGCCAGCTTAAACACCTTCATAGGCTCTCTATCAAATTCTGTGTCATCAAACCTTGCTGATGTGCAGGACTCTCTTAAGTTACATCTTGCACAACTCCAAACTTTGCTGTTCACAGCTTCTGATAAGGAAAACATTCTTAAGCTGACCTCCCTTGCTGATACCCAATCATCCTCTCTTCAAAACTGTATTTACTTACTTGCAGGAGTGAAGGACAACCTGGCTTTCTTAGTGCATAGCCTGGTTGGTCCCAAGCCTGCTGCCAAAACTGCTGGCAAGCCTGCTGACTTCGTCTCTTCAAGCAGACCAGGTGTTGAACGTGCTGGTCCATCTCCTTCAAAGGGGGAAAAGTCATCTGCCTCGAAGACCAAGTCTAAGGGGGAGAAAACTTCTTCTCCTAAGGAGAAATCAGTACCTCTCAAGCTGCTTAGCCTACTCAGGCTGAATCTCCAAACCCTGCTCAGTCTAAGGGGGAGGAATTCAATTCTGAGGGCAGGCCAAGCAGCAGAAGGAAGCATCTCATTTTAGAGGAAGAAGAAGAAGAGGAAGATGATCCTGAGGCTGTTATCACTACAACAGCTAAAGGAAAAGAAAACGCAGTATCTGATCCTGAACAGCAGAAAGCAGCAGAGTTAAATTTTCAGAAAGCCAGGGAAAAGGAAATGGGTCTTCCCTTGGATAAATACTATGAGTTCAGAAATGAACAGCTTCAAGCCCTGGAAGCACTAAGAAAAGAAGAAGCCTGTGCCAAAGCTTCCAAATCTTTTGCACTCCAAGAAGCAAGCAAAATTAAAATGCCCTCTTTGGATGTGCAGAAGAAACTGATGGAAGCTGCTAAGGAATCAGCGGGTGAAAAGGAAGGTGAACAAGTTATGGTTGCTCTGGTCTCTATGACCAAACCAAAACAAGCATCCTCTGCAAGGGCCTAGTTCCATTTTGACAATTTGGCAAGGAAAAAGTTTAAGGATGTTGCTGATAGAAGGCTTGCCAAAGAAGCAATTGTCAAAGTTGTCCCCATAGCAAGAAAAGGAAAACAGTGGAAATTGCAGATAAGCAGAATGGGTGCAACAGGCCCAGAGCTGGAAACTTATGACTACACTGATGTTGCACAGATGGGGTACAGGGAATGGGTTGAGCTGGAAGTTGCCCTGAGTCAGTCTAAGTCAGAAACGGCTAAGACTATCAGGGCATATATTAAGAAGCTGATGGAGAGAGTGCAGGATCTTGGCCTGATCTCAAAAGAAGTCAGTGAGGGTGTCTCTGTGACATACCCTAAAATAAAGGCCAGGAGGACAAGGAAGGATACTGAGCTTGAACAACTCCTCATCTTAATTGAACAGGGTGACTATGCTGTTGAGATGAAAGGAGTTGACTACAACCTGCCTAGTGGAGTAGAGTTTGAAGAAGGCAAGATAATTGAAGAACCTGAGTTGGGGGCATTTTTTGTAGATCCCTTAACATAGAAGAAATGCTTTCAGAGAGCATCAGATCTATACAAGGTGGATCTGAGACAGCTTGCAGCCTTCAGACTTGCAGCTTCATTCAGGCAATCAAGCAGGTGGAGAGCAGCCGTGTGGGATCAGCTCAGAGGCTTTTATGAAAGAGGTGAACTTCAAGATCCCAAGTTTATGATCCTCAGAGTTGAAATCCAAGATTTGGAAGAAACAAGGGAGGAGCTTGAAAAGATGTTTGAAGGACCACCACCACTGGAGTGAAGTCCATCTACCATCAGGGTAGGTGAAGAATGGAAGCTGTCCATCTTTTGGACAGGCTTGCCATTATCTGCTCCCAAAATCAACAGTCCAAAGAGTTGAACTTTTTTATTAGCGCCACATACATCTCCCATTTGGCTAGTAAAGCATCTAGAATTTTTACAATCTTCTCTGACTCACTATACTCGACATCGTGGTTGTCTAACTCAGTCAACAAATGATAGAACCTAGTAATGGTCTCATCCAGCTTTTCGTTTTTCAAAGCCTTGAAAATAGCGAACTGCTGCTTGAGCATTTCCATTCTACCTTTCCTAACTCTAGGATTTCCTTAACATCTTTTCTCCAAAGCATCCCACAACTCTTTTGCTATTCGTTGATTGCGAAATGTGTGCAGGATCTCTAGAGGTAAAGCCTTTCTAATGATCGAGAATGCTCGGTTCTCGGACTCATATAACTTCTTATCATCATCTTTCATCTTTTCAACCTCTGTTGTAGGTGGAACGTATCCCTCGTCAATACAAATCCACATTCTCATATCATTGAATCTAGCGAAGTCGGCGAACCTATCCTTCCAAAAATGATAATCCTCCAATTTCATCAACTTAGGTGGAGAATTTGCCTTTCCGACCTCATGGTCCATCTCAATAAACCTTTGTAAACTTGTCATTATTTCGTAAATTTTTTAATTTAAAACTTAATTAATTTAATTCGAAATTAATTTAAATTAACACTTTCGAACTTTGAGTAAGTTCGAATTTAATTAATTTTAAACTTGTTTGGAATTAAATTCGAAATTAAGTTTGAAGTTCAACTAAAATCGAAATAAGGACAAATTCGAAGGAATGACCAAATTCGAATTCCTAAATTCGAATTTAATGAAAATTCGAAATGAGCCGATTCGAATTAAAGTAAACTCGAATCAAACCCTAAAGAACTTCGAAAGGACCGTATTTTTTTGACAAACTCGAATTTTGAGTAAACCCTAATACCCCCTTGATGTTCGAGCCCCGCAAGTTCGAAAAATGGCTAAAAGTTTGAATTTTTTCAACTTTTCAGATTAAACCAAAGTTTTTAGGACTAAAAACTTTGATTTCGACCAAAAAAATGTCGAACTAATATGAACTTTTTCCCGATATCTTACTTGCAAAACTCGAAATCTATCCAAAAACGTGATTTGACCGTCCAAAACGTCAAGAAACCACAGATGTTACTTGTGAACACAAAGAACACCACGAACACCCAATGGCTCTGATACCACTTGTAAGGTCTGGTCTCTACGGATCCTATCTTGACGCGACACCTTCTAACGACTGCGGAATCCTCGTTAGTGGCTCGACGGATAGACCACGCATACCGAAACACGGAGACAGATAGACGAAAAACGGATCGTCCCAACACGGTGATTCTCTCCACACGAAAGTCTCTGATTGCTAGTAAGTTCGAGATCGCCCTTTTGCTTAATCTCTCTGAAAATCTGCAAAAGTCTAATAATTAATCGAGTTACCCCTTAATTATACTGACTGGTTCGGCTTTGTCTAGGACAAGTTCGAACTTGGCCCAAAGCCTTTTTCGAACTTGTCCTCTGAAACAAATTCGAACTTAAGCCTTCAAACTTATGTTTGAACTTATTTTTGAACTTATGTTTGAACTTATCTTTGAACTAATGTTTGAACTTATTGTAACACATTAAACCAAGTTCAAACATACATACAATTAATATCAAACATATATAATCAAACATATATCAAACACTTGTTAATATTTAATATCAAGTAAATTAGCTTACACAAAATGCTATCTATACTTAGACTGCTATCGTCACACAGGATGTACTAACACCTCCAGCATATTCTGAGTCAGAAAGAGTTAAATATGAGGCAACGTCGTTGGGTGGAGCTGCTCAGCGATTACGACTGCGAGATTCGTTATCATCCGGGTAAGGCGAATGTTGTAGCTGATGCTCGGAGCCGAAAGGAACGGGTTAAACCTTTGAGAGTCCGAGCCTTGGTCATGACTATACAATCAAACCTAAACTCTCAAGTCCGCGAGGCACAAGAAGAAGCAGTCAAGGAGGGTAATCTACTGGATGAAGCCTTGAGAGGAATGGATAAGCAGTTTGAAATCAAGCCAGATGGATGTCGGTACTTCATGGACAGAATTTTGCTATCAAAATTCGGAGGTTTGAGAAAGCTGGTCATGGATGAAGGGCATAAAACAAGATATGCTATTCACCCAGGGTCAGATAATATGTATCACAACTTGAAGGGAATGTACTGGTGGCCAAATATGAAGGCTGACATTGCTACATACGTCAGCAAGTGCTTAACATGTTTGAAAGTTAAGGCTGAGCACTAGAAACCATCAGGATTATTAGTACAACCGGAAATACCCCAATGGAAGTGGGAGAATATCACCATGGACTTCTTCACCAAGTTGCCAAAGACTTTTGGAGGTTATGATACTATTTGGGTGATTGTGGATCGACTTACCAAGACGACACACTTCTTGCCAATCAAGGAGACTGTTAAGATGGATAAGTTAACACGAATCTATCTTAAAGAAGTCGTCTCAAGGCATGGAGTGCCTGTATCAATTGTATCAGATAGAGATAATCGGTTCACATCAAGATTTTGGCAATCATTGCAGGAGGCATTGGGTACACGCCTAGATATAAGCACAGCCTATCACCCGCAAACGGATGGTCAGAGTGAAAGAACGATTCATACGTTGGAAGATATGCTAAGGGCATGTGTTATCGACTTTGGAAAAAGTTGGGACAGACACCTGCCATTAGTCGAGTTTTCCTATAACAATAGTTATCACTCGAGCATTAAGACCGCTCCATTCGAGGCACTCTACGGGCGAAAGTGTCGATCACCACTTTGTTGGGCTGAAGTAGGAGATAGTCAGATTACTGGACCCGAGATCATCCAGGAGACTACAAAAAAGATAGCCCAGATTCCTAACCGATTAAAGATCGCGCGGGATCGACAGAAGAGCTTTGCAGATGTTCGACGGAAGGATTTGGAATTTCAAGAGGGAGATCAAGTAATGTTGAATGTCTCGCGTTGGAAAGGCGTAATCCGTTTTGGGAAACGAGGAAAACTCAATCCTCGTTATATCGGACCATTCAAGATCACCAAAAGAATTGGCCCGGTAGCCTACCGACTCGATCTTCCCCCAGAGCTTAGTAACGTTCATAATAGCTTCCACGTATCCAACCTTAAGAAGTGCCTGGCTGGTGAATCACTCGTTATACCCATGCACGAGCTGGAGCTAGACGATAAGTTGAACTTCATTGAGCAACCCGTGGAAATAATGGACCGAGAAGTCAAGAAACTAAAGCACAGCCGGTTCCCGATAATTAATGTCATATGGAACTCTAAGCGAGGTCCTGAGTTTACATGGGAACGCGAAGATCCGTTCCGGGAAAAATACCCTCATCTGTTCTCAAATACTCAAGCAGTGGAGAACACGAGCTAATTTCGGGATGAAATTCCCTTAACAGGGGGAGACTGTAACATCCGGTACTAAACCAGGTTAGCAACCATGATCTAATCAGTATTTAATAGCCAATTATAGCCTAATCAGTGGTCATTAGAAATTAATCAAAGTGATTAACAAAATTCATTAAAAAATTCAACTCTAATAGAATCAAATTCATCGGTGCGATGAATCGGGAAATCAATTAATCCAATCGATTTACGAAATGAGGGATTAATTCAAGTAAGTACATAATTAAATTATTATTAGTAACACTAATCATACACTAATACAATTACTTAACATTAATTATGCAAGACTAAAACAATTCATTACAAAAAAAAGCGAAATACAAGAATACATTTCTAAATACTTTTATACAAAAAAAACACATAAAATACACTCTCTTAGGCCGGCCCATAGGAGGTACATAAAGGACTTGATAAATATTTTTTTTACTCAACATTTCACCATCAAATCCTCCTCTTTCATTTCAAGCTAGATTGTACAACTATATTTCATCATTTCACCATCTTTATTCATCTATAAATAGAGGTTCAAATTCACTTCATTTCTCACAACTTGAAAACACAAATCCTCTCTTTCTCTCCCTCTAAAAACCGGCCCCAAGAGTGTGAAGAATACCAAAGTTTGCAACTTTCTTATTCTTGCAATTTTCAAGTATTTTGGATGCAATTTTTGCAAGAGTTCCAACTTCTACTTGGTTTCATTCTTCTAATACCCCAAAGTAAGTAAATACTAACTTATTTCATCATATATTTATGTTTATATAAGTCTTGCATAATATATATAATCACCAACAACAACAAGTTTCATAAAAACTCAAGTTTATAAATTTCTAGTTTTGTTTTTAAGTTGTTTCTTCAAATGTGTTTATAAATATATAAACACATCATATAAGTGTAAATATTATGAAATAAAGTGATATACATGTGTTTTATAACTTTTATACAATTAGTCTTTGAATAAACAACAGAAATCATAAGTTATTTCAAGTTTATAAACTACGGAGTTTCGGCAGAAAGTTTATATCGACTTTGAAAAATCATAACTAATTCATAACTTAACGAAATGAGTTGATTCTTGTCTCAAAAGTTAGATCTATTTCTTAAGTATAGTTCTGGAAGTTTTCATAATTTATTTTGGAGTTTAAGACCTCGAAATTATTTGGGAAACCGAAAGTTTGACAGCTCAAAAATGGACAACATAGGGTTTTCAACAAGCTTTTTCCCAAACCTAAACATCTCGAAAAATGGCCGTTCATGATTCTAAAAATTCTTTGTATATAGTAGTTTAATATCCTAGAAAACCAAAGCCTATAACATTTTGGAGCTTGGTCAAAAACAGCCTAAAAGTAGGCCGAAAAACGTTCGAAAAAGCTGGAAAATTATATATATATATATATATATATATATATATATATATATATACATATACATATACATATATATATATATATATATATATATATATATATATATATATATATATATATATATATAATAATATATATATATATATATATATATCTATATATATATATATATATATATATATATATATGTATATATATATATATATAAAGTTGACGTTTTAAGTGGGTTTTATTTAAAACTTGTAATGTTGGGTGATTTAAGACATAAAATCTATAAATATATATATATATAATATATATATATATATATATATATATATATATATATATATATATATATTATCATATAATAGAGATATTAAGTCCCTATTATCATTTAGGGCTCGATTAAACTCACTCGGTGCATCATCCATCCACTTACGCAAAATAGCATTTTACGCTCGTTTTTGCTATCGCACTCACGGTGAGTCCTCATAGCCCCTATTTTCACACTGTTATGTTTTGGGGTTGAAATACATGCTTCGTTTTTATATGGACACGAAAACAACTTCATTTCTATTATGTATTACACATGTGGTTCCATCAACCCTTATATCATGAACCGTTAATTGCATATATTTGTAAGCGCGAATATATTGTGGAAGGATCTATCGGGAGTCATGTCCCCCATTCGGGTTAGTTCGGGTCGGCTAACAGCGAGTGCATATATATTTAACACACGATATTACGTATGGGAATACTGCACAGGGCAAACTCATTTTTAATTAAGCATCGGTTGCATGATGGTTTATATGTAATACATAACATGGAATTTATGATTTTATAAGTTCAAACTTAACTGTTGTTGTCCATACAAGTCAGATTTACGTGTAAATCTATGAGCTCACCAACAATTTTTGTTGACGTATTTTAGCGTGTATTTTGAGGAAACTAAGGCAAGTGTGCCTTCAGACGTATTTTCTTTCAAGCTTCCGCATCTATGGAGTCGCATGCATTTTCAAAACTACCGGAGATTTAGCTGCATTATTTTGAATACTTTAATTTATGTACTTAAATCCCTGTATTGTGCAAACTTCTTTTCTTCATGTCAGACTATGTATAATCTTAATTTAAAGTTTTATCGATGTATTTTGAAAAACGTCCATATAGTGGTCGTTCGTTATAATTATGGTTATGCTTCCGCGACGTCGCGCTTCGTTGCCAACCTGGGTAACGTGGTTTGACAATTTTCAAGTCTTCAAAAGAAATTTTTTGATCTTGAAGAAGAGTTTAAAATTATCACTTAAATAAGTTGAGACTCAACAAACTTTAACTTCAATTTTCAAAAAGGATATCGAATTGTTACATGAGAACGTTGACAAACTGTTAATCATTAACAGTGATTTTGAGAATCAAATATCTCGGTTAATAATTAAGAGTTCTGACTCAAATGGTTTAAAGGATAATGTAAGTCCTAAAATTTCTTTAATTAAGAAAGTTGAGCATTCTGTGTTATTTACTGAAAGTAAAAACGAGTGTGTTGAGTCTCATGATCCGTTCTTTCTTTTAGATAATAACAATAATTCATTTAAAAAAAATTAGAAAATCCATTGTTAGAGATGCAGAACAAATTGAACTTGGTCTTGAGAATGATACTTATTTTGTGAAAACAGTTACTTCTGATTCAAAATCTTTTCATAATCAAGAGTCTAAACAAATCTTAAACTCAAATATCTTCTAAAGGTAAACAAAGGAAAAGATAAAATCAGAGAAAAACATCCGGTTAAGGTTGACGTTGCTGAATCTTTTATATATGGTGTTTATGCTAACACTACTTATTCTTCAAAGAAACATTCTTCTCAAAAGAATAAGAAGTATTATCAGAATCACACCAGTAATGGAAAAAATTTATGAAGAAGAATTTACATAATTTTTTTTGTTCTCATTTCTTTGTTAAATCAAATATAATATTTTCTAGAGACAATAAGGAACTTAAGTTATGATTTTAATTGTCAAGAAACAAAAGTTGTTCATAATTGGGTACCTAAACCTAAAATGAAATGGGTGCAGAAATCCATAATGCAATGGGTACCTAAACCTATGATGAAGTGGGTACCTAAATCACCTTACCCGACGAGATCCAAAAAGCAATAGATACCTAAGGGCACATGATTTTAACTTTTGCATGTGAAAATGGATTCTGTAAACGTCAGTGCTGAACCCGATCTTTAAAGAAATGGTTTTCAAACATATCAGTTTGCATCCTGCACATCAGTGTGATGACTTCTGAATATATCAAATCAAAACTTGTACTACATGGTAATCACTTCTGTGCACATTTAGCATAGAACCTAAGCTTTCGCATTAATTGTAAGGTCACCACGTCTACGGATCTGATCATGATGCGACACCGTCCAACGAGTGTGGAATCCTCGTTAGACGCTTAACGGATCGATCACGCACGGAAACCAGAGCTGAACACAATGATAGCCGATGTAATAAACGACCCCACACGGTGTATTGCTCCAAGAAAAACTCTCTGAATACTTTCTAGCTCGCATGTGCACTTGCAAAGCTCTAAAATTCGTTATTCTAAAGATTTCTTTACCCGGGTGGTCTGTTTCCTCTCAAGCTCGACAGAACTTCTGAGCCTTCAAAGATTACTGAATTCACAATGATAAGTTCATTATATAATCCTTAAGTTCGTTTAGACGCTCCTCCACGAACTTATCTTCACATCTTAGAACTTATTCGCACATTCTAGAACTTAACATCATAGTCTAGAACTTAACTTGACAGTCTAGATCTTAACTTGCACATTCTAGAACTTAACTGGACAGTCTAGAACTTAACTGTACATTCTAGAACATAACTTGACAGTCAAGAACTTAACTGCCCATTCTAGAACTTAACTGGACAGTCTAGAACTTAACTGCACATTCTAGAACTTAAACTTGACAGTCTAGAACTTAACTTGATAGTTTAGAACTTAACTTGACATTATAGAACTTAACATGCAAATGCAGAAATCATACACAATCATGAACTAACACACATGACTTGTATTCATAAAGCCTCATCTATTGCAATACACTATCAATAACAAAACTGGACTGTTGTTGTCACACCGGATGTACCAACATACTCCCCCTTGATGATAGCTTCTAGTTGTTGTTCATCGATATCAATAGACTATCAGATTCAGAGACTATGAATACCAAAAGTAGATAGCTATTGTCAAATCGGGTGTATCAACAGACTCCCCCTTGACGAAAACTTATAGTAGATATTCATTACTCTATAGAACTAGGCTTATTTAAGTTACAACCTGCATGAAGTCCCTACTTAACACACACTTTGCCAACTTTCTGATATTTCTTGCCTTCATATCTCAAATTCTCATCAAAAGAAATTCCCCGATCATGAAGTCTATGTAGGTCATCTTTAGATGGATTGACAAGGTGCAAGGGATCGTAGACTCTCAAAACCACCTTTTCTTCTTTGTTCTCCATGACTGCCTCTCCAGTTTCGCTGTCCTCACCGGTTTGTAGACTAACTTAATCCACATCCTACCAGTTAGAGGATTTATTCATATTTGAACCACAACTCTTCTACATACTTGTATTAACATTTGAAAACTTCCAGAACGACCTACCCTTCTGATAGTTTTTGCAAACAGCTCAGCATAAGAATCGTCTCTGAGCTAATTCAATCACTTCACACTTCAAAATCTGATTCAGCATTCAGTGTAGATTTCAGCACCTCTTGATCTATCACATTCTGATCTTCATTCACAACACCTTTATTGAGTGACTTCCAATCAGGTATATCTTTAGGAGTAAATGCTCATTACTCAAGATCCTCCTGTTCTAAGTCTTCTTCGAAGTCGAACTCGTTTCTTCTTCATCCAACCCTGACAACGCTCCGATCAGACCTTATCTTCAGTTACTTCTGAGGCTTCTGAATCCTTGTCTTTTCCCTTGTCAGCGGCTGATGATCTAGACTCCCCTTGAGGATCAGCAAGCTAAGCAGATTGTTGTCCTGAAAGATCTGCCAGCTCACTGTCTTTCACTGTCTTTTTGTGCACTCAGTTCATCTCCTTCATCATCTCTACAATTCTCCCCCTAAGGTATAGCGTCCAGATTTTCAATCTGCTGCTGCTGATCAACCACCGTCTGATCCAACTAGGCATTATGATGATGAAGTTCAAGAATTTGTACATCCTGTTTGTGTTCTACATATATAAGCTGAAACTCCAAATCTAACACTGTTTAGACTTAATCAATCACATGAAAGAAGTCCCAATATGTTAGCCAGGCATCAAAATCGCCTATGCAACGAAAAAAAACTGTAATGAGAATCTCCTTACTTACTTTCTTTGATGGCTTAGAAGGTAAACCAAAATCACTAGATTTAAGCTCGAGATAGACAGTTGTTATCTTCGTTAAACTATCACAAAAGTGTAAGTCTTGAAAAACTTTGAACTATTTTCAACTTTTTCAACTTATCATGGAACTCTTCACTTTGAGCAACTGATTATCACACAAATTTTGTTTTTCCAACTAGAGTGCATCCAAGTAAATGACCTCGATCCTATTTATTTAACATAAATTAAGATAAAATTAGATAAAAGAAAAAAAATTAGCTAAAAAGGAATTATACTGCAATAATTTCAAGATAAAAATACACTAACTGAATATTTTTGCGAGATAGTCAATGAAGGTTCAATTAGATAGCGGTGTCAACGTACTTTCAGTATTGCACATTCACACTTAGGAATTTTTTATTCCTTTGATTGTTTGTCGTAACATACACTCCATGTCGATTGTTGGTATGTTTGTCCATTTAAACATTCAACACTTAGGATTTTCCATTGGCCTTTTTAATTATCAAGAAACTACCTTACGTGTCCCATACTTAGACATACTTCTATGATCAAGGCAGACACACAATGATTATGACTTTTTGGTATTTGAAAATTATCTTTAAAAGGCAAACGTCGGACACAGTTCTGTATTCACATACAATAGAGTGTCTTAGTTTGTCTTTAGAGTTCCTCTTATGTTTGCAAGACAGCGGTGACAGGTCAGTACTTACGTACAACAAAGCAACATATCTTGCTAGTTTAAGTCAAAACAGCGGTGACAGGTCGGTACTCACGTACAACAAAGTGACTTGTTTTGACTTCCTTTTCTTTTCAAAACTTTTTGTTTTTTTGTTTAAGATGTATTTGGATGATGCTATACATCCCCCAGATAAATTTGCATACCTCATTCATAGACATTGTCTGTATGTCTTTAACATGGAAGTTAAGACCTTTTGGTCATACATCTAAGTTAGTTAAACATATGACATTTTCTAAATTATTTTATTAGCTTTTAGGAATTCCTTCATGTATTATGCCTACCAACACATCAGACAATAATATGTATGTCACTTAGAGTTTACAGTGCATTATGCATGAAAGCTTAACACTTAGAGTTTGTTAAACTGTGCTAAATTTCGTCACTTTGAACCTAAGACTCTAAGACTTCTCTCATTTTCTAATATTCTCTTTTTTTGAATTTTTTTATGGTTTTCTCTCTTTTTCTTTTGATTTTCATTTTTAAGTAAAGCAACTAATAATATAAACTAAAAACTTTCAAACTTTAAAAAGAAAGAAGAATCTACTGAGGTCAGGTTACTCCGGATTACGCATTCCATTAAGTTGGACTAACAACTCAAAGCGTGATTTATGAAATGCTTTTGTGAAAACATCCGCATAGTTGTTATTACCAAAATTATTATATCAATTACAACACTTTACCCTTTTCCCATTAGAGTCCTCAACTTGGTCTAACGATCCAAACAGCATGCCTGCTGTTTCGCCCTTTGTACCCCTGTCCTGTGTCAAGAGCCACCACTATCCTCAAACCATTTGCTGTTTGGACCTGTAGCTAACTCTTGCACACTAATCAAGACAAGTTAGATATCACGGGGAACCCAAGCCATGACTGACTTGGTAATACCGTTCTCATCCACAAACTTGAATTCTTTCAAATACATATCTCTCCTTTCAGGCGACTTGGGCTTTTGATCAAAAATAGGTTGTGGATTCGAGTGACTAACATCTACTCTCAGCCTTTGGGTAGGTCTTTTCTGTTTAGCCATTGAATAATTTCTATTATAATACCTCTCATGTTGATAATTCTTGGCTCTACCTGGTGTCTTATGTCTATTAGAAGAATTAGACCTAACTAGAGTGTGACTCCTCTTAGGTGTATTATTCCTAATGATGGATTGGGGGCTAGACCGTGATTAACTAGGGAATCTATTCAGTGAATTATTCCTAAGTCCGTCATTTTGTCTGAGAGACACCGGTGGTTGTCGACTACCTAGACGTGACATCACACATGAGTTCTTCTCAGAAATTTGAGAACTACTCCTGCTCATATCACTAGGCATTGTTTTCAAAGTTTGCTGTTCTTGTTTCCATATGTTTAGCGAAGACTCTGGCTTCTTGTAAGGACAACCTGAAGCAACATGTCCTTTCTCAAGACACTTAAAGCAAGACATCTTGTCAATAGATTTCTTATAGGCACTCTTTGACCTAGGTGTCTTACTAATGTCCTGATTGTTTGTATCAACAAGCTTTGGTTTAACTCCTCTTTGTTATTATTAAATACAGTTTTATCTTCTTCTAGATTTGGCTTACAACTCGATTGCACACATTGTACCGTTTTCCTAACCTGAAGAGTTGTTGAAGATACTTTAGCAGACTCAGTTACCTTGACTACCTCTGATTTAACTGTATCCTTGGTCTCAGCCTGAGGAGTAGGTACATGGTTGCTATTTGCCTCAGCAACCGTAGCCCTAGACTCAGCTAATTCCATATCTTTAAGAGAGATCTCATTGTTCAGTGACTCTACATGCTCATAAATTAGTTCATTCCTGACACTTTGTTCAATAAGTTTGTCATTTGGAACTTTCAAATCATGAGCATCATTTCTCAGTTTCGCCTGAAGATCTTCCTTAATGTCTAATAATTTAGCTTTATCTGATTTTAACGATTGAATTTGAGCAGTCATAGATGAATGTGTTTCTAGCACTAAGTTCAATATATCATTCAAAGTAATACATAAAACACATAAATCATGAAAAGTAGAAAAGTTCAGAATTACCTTTTTCCGATCAGATTTGATGTTGGCCATCTGAGCTACAAACTCCAAAGTAGTCAGCTCCTCAGTAATCTCCAGCACCAAAGGGTCTGAATCAGACTGCTGGGTATCCTCTTTCTTTTCCTCTTCTGCTCCCATATCTATTTCGGTCACTTCGGCCATGAAAGCCCTAGTATTCGCCTCTGGATGTGTATTCCAATCATATGTGTCATCTAACTGTTTGTTAGACCCCACACAAGTAAGTAGACCAGCCACTGAACCCTGATTCCCTGAACTCTGATTCCCTGAACTGGCTGAATACTGACGTCCCGAGTTCTGAAGATTATCTATCTTAGGTCTTTGACATTCTCTCGCAAAGTGTCCCAACCCCTGACAGTTATAGCACCTAACTTTTGACTTATTGAATCCTACATTGTTCACACTTAGATTTCTTCCAGTTCTTTTCATGATCCTCTTCAATCTCTGTGTGACCATAGTCAATTTCCATTGAAGGTCCATTTGCTCCAAGTCATCTGGATCCACCTGATCATAATCTTCTTCCCATAGAGCTGAATTGTTTGTTTTCCCTTTAAATAATTCCGGTAAGCTGCTACAAACATTGCTAGAAGCTTCAGTTGCTCCTCTGCAGTTTTAGCACTCACTGGCATCTTTGTGTATCCCTGAGATGATGATCCTGAAGTAGATGCATGCGGCTGATCATCCGGTTTTGAAAAACCCAGAAAGGCCCTACCATAAGATTCTTCTGCTTCTCTTGGTATGCCATCTTGTTCTCCAGAAAAGAATTGCAGTGGCCCCCGACTTCAGTTCACTAGAAGTTGATGTCTTTGATTTCCTAAAGTACATTTCAGGATCCTTTACTTGTTCAAATTCCATCTCATTCTTCTGCAACTTGAAGTTGTAGGCCTTCAATGTCCCGATGACGCCTTCCAGTGTGAGAGTTTCTAACTTTTCTTCATCATGCTTTATCAGTGCAATGTACATTTCCCACTTAGCTGGCAAAGGATCTATAAGCTTTTTAATTGTTTCTGTTTCTTGATACTCAACATTGTGATTATCAAGTTCAGTCAACAGATGGTAGAACCTAGTAATTGTTTCATCCAATGTCTCATTCTTTAGTGCCTTGAAGATTGCAAACTGCTGCTTAACATTTCTGTTCTCCCCTATCTAACCCTAGGATTTCCCTCATACCTCTTTTCTAAAGCTTCCCAGAGCTCTTTAGAAGTTCTTTGATATCTAAATGTGTGTAGAATCTCCAGAGGTAGTGCCATGCTAATTGACGAAATAGCTCGATTCTCAACCTCATAAATCTTTTTGTCGTCATCTTTCATATTCTGATACGTCAAAGCTTTTAATCGGGTCTCAAGCTCTTGTGTTGGGGGAATGTATCCTTCGTCTATGCATATCCACATACGCATATCGTTAAATCTTGTGAAGTCTACAAGTCTGTCCTTCCACCGGTAATAGTCTTCTAACTTCATCAGCTTGGGTGGGAAGTTAGGTTTGCCTACTTCATGTTCCATTTCCATAAACTTATGCAAACTCGACATTTTTTAAAAACTTTTGGTTTTCAAACATAAACAATTTAATTTAAAAATAAATTTAAAACAAATCTTACGGACTTAATTAAGTTTGTATAATTTTAATTTTAAATTCGTTTTGTAACTTAAATTCGTTTGAGTGTTAAGTTCGAAATCAACAAGTTCGAAAGCCTGTAATTTCGAGAAACCCTTATCCTTCGGACAAGTTTGAACCAACTCAACTTCGAAAAACCGTAAAAATTCTGACAAGTTCGAACCAACTCAAGTTCGAAATCCAACCAAGTTCGAGACCCAATCAAATTCGAATCACAGACAAGTTCGATTTCCAAATAATTTCGAGAAACCCTAAATCAAGTTCGAGAGGAGTGTATTCTGACAAGTTCAAAGAACCCTAATACACCCCTTATGTTCGAGCGCCGCAAGTTCGAGAAACGGCCAAAAATTCAATTTTTTCAAGATTTCAGATTAAACCAGTGTTTTTAAGATTAAAAACAATGTTTTCGACTGAAAAGATGAACTAATATGAATGTTTGCCAATAAACTTGCTCGTAGAACTCTGAAAACTTCAAAAATACGTGATTTATCCGAGAAAAACGCCAAAAAACCTTATGAACGTTCACCAAACGCGAAGAACACGAAAAACACTCACGATGGCTCTGATACAACTTGTAAGGTCACCACGTCTACGGATCTGATCTTGACGCGACGCCGTCCAACGAGTGCGAAATCCTCGTTAGACACTTAACGGATCGATCACGCACGGAAACCGGAGCCGAGCATAATGATAGCCGATGTAATAAACGACCCCACACGGTGTATTGCTCCTAGAAAAACTCTCTGAATACTTTCTAGCTCGCACGTGCACTTGCAAAGCTCTGAAATTTGTAATTCCCATAGATTTCTTTACCCGGATGCTCTGGTTGCTCTCAAGTTCAACAGAACTTCTGAGCCTTCAAAGATTACTGAATTCACAATGATAAGTTCATTATATAGCCTTTAAGTTGGTTTAGACGCTCCTCCACGAACTTATCTTCACATCTTAGAACTTAACTTCACAGTCTAGAACTTAACTTGACAGTCTAGAACTTAACTGCCCATTCTAGTATTTAACTGGATAGTCTAGAACTTAACTACAAATTCTAGAACTTAACTTGATAGTCCAAAACGTAACTGCACATTCTAGAACTTAATTGGACAGTATAGAACTTAACTGCACATTCTAGAACTTTACTTGACAGTCTAGAACCTAACTTGACATTCTAGAACTTAACATGCTGTAACAACCTAACTTTTGGTCCAACTTAATTTCAGTATTTTTGAGCTAATAACGTAATTTTATTACATTATTTATTTTGTAACTCATTAAGTTATAAAATTATTTAAATTAAATTATATGATTGTTATAAATTATTAAAGATGATTAAATTAAAAAGATGTATTATACAAAGGTGTAGTGAGTTAAATTGTAAATATATCTAAGATAAGATATAATAACCAAATTAATGGTCATTTAACATCATTTAAAGAAAATTCACTCTCTCTCTACTCTCTCTAAGCTACGGTGCTTCCACAAATTTTCAAGAATTCATCATAAATTGCAATCAATTGAAGATTAAAATCCAAGAAAGAGTTACAAGAAGCATTTAACAACAACAATCTACATGATTTCAAGGTAATTCTTGATTAAATTTCAAGATTTCAAGAGTATTGGTTCGGTTTTGTGAAAAACCGAAACCAAGAATTTAAAACGTGAGAATTATATGTTGCATGTGTATGTAATTGATAGATAATCATGTAATGAAGTATATTAAAGTGATAGAAACAAGAATTAGTGGTTAGATTGTCCAAAAATAAGTAAAAACCGGAAATTTTAGTATTATTTGTGTTCTTGACAAAAATATGAATTTTTGGACAATCTTGATCTATTTATGATGTTATGGACAGGGAAAATAGTATAAAATCAACCCAATAATGACAATATAAGAATATAATAAATTGCATGTTGACAAAATTGAGTTTTTGTGAATTTTTATGAAAAATCCGAATGAATAAAGTTAAGAACATCAAGAACAAATTTCTAGAAATCATGAAGATATGGGGTCCGAATTCGGTTGAACCCGAATTCGGATGAGAAGCTCAATTCGGACTCATTTCGGATCTAAAGCCGAATTCGGATGATACCCTATTTCTGATGCTCACTTCGGATCATATGTTTCGGATATGTCCCAATCCGGTTAACATGATTTCGGATGCTAGTCCGGATGACCCATTTCGGATAGGTCCGAATCCGGATGACCAATCCGGATGGTCCGAATTTGGGGGATCCGGATCTGAATGAATTATTTTGATAAATTAAAATTACAACTAAATGATGTTTTATAAATTCAATACCCATGAATTTATGATGAAAGATTGATTAAAACAATATGAGATATATCAATATTTATATCTCATTAAAATTACAAAGAGTCAAAGAAATGCAAAATGATTAATGAATTATCAGTCATCAGAATCAGATAAAATAGAGATATTAAAGCTAAAAGCTAATGATATGATATGAAATGATTCTTGACAGGTTCAGTTAAATTCTGAATATAGATCTAAAAATTTAAAGAGATTGAAAGCGGGTCTCTGATTTGAAAAGAATTGACAGAGATCAGATAGACAAAGATTAAAAATAAAATCCTGGGATAACTCAGGTGGTGGATTTTAAATCTGCTTGATAAAGACCACGGAACCAGTGAGTTATAGATATTCAACTTTTCATGCGAGATTTCCGGTTGAGACATATTGTTGATGATAGATTAATATGACATTCATTTATGATCAGCTGGATTGTGACCTGTGCACACCATGGTTTGGTGATGCCCTGTGGATCATGATAGCTATTTGATTTATCATTTCATATGACATTGAATTTACAGTTTCTTTCAGATATTGCTATGAGATTATTGCTATCATGACCTTGATTACTATGCTTTCACTATTTCATATGACATTGAATTTACAGTTTGTTTAAGTTGATAAGTATTGACGGTCTATTGTTCTAGACCATGCTATTTCACCAGTTCTATTGAACTTGGTAATGATACTCCGATGTTCCGCCATGTTGATTTACTGGTACCTAGCCCAGTATGTGGCTGATCCCCACAATTAAAGCGTGAGTGTGGCTTGAACATCATCCGACTCTATGACTACTATGTCTCAATCATGAGTGGCTGTAGCGGCAGTCAAGATATATCACGCTAGACCCATGATCCGCTTGATAATGCATGTAATCTGAAAATCTATATTCTCACTAAGCTTTGCTTACAGTTGTTATTTACATTTTTTTACAGGAAAAGATAAAGGAAAGTCACCTGCTGGACATAGTTCTTAGGTCTTACAAGATCAAGACAGAAATTTTCATAGACCTCTATTCAGCAAACCCTTTTTGGTACTGGTTGGAAGATGACAATGTGGTGGTTTGGGTAGATTTATCTTGATTGTATGATGACATGAATTATAATAGACTTGTGCCCTTTATAAGTTTAATTTAAAAACTGTAACTTGCACTAAAATTGTATTAAACTTAAATCCTAATATGTTTGTATTTGTAATTTCAATTCCGCAATATAATTAATCTATCTTAGTTATGATTGATATCGTGTTGCAAGATATGGGACCTTGACTCTGACGACTGCCCCGTAAGGGATGGTCTTCACAGGATGGTATCAGAGCCAATAGTTTGAGTGAATCAAGTATTATGTGAGTAATACTTGGTCTCAAACTGAAGCAATACATATGCATCAATCATTTAGGTGGTTTGAACTGAGATAGGATGTACAGACTGTTAGGATGGGAAAAAGGGTACATAGATCTAAGTCTATAAACTGATAGTTAAATGATTTTAATTTTCAGTAAAGATGTCAAGATCAGGTGACATTCCAAACAACATGACTCCCCAACAGATGTTTGAAATGATGCAAAACAACAAAATAAGAATATGCAAGAACAACTTCAGGCTAGAGATGAGGCCGAAGCAAAAGGATGCGCTGATAAAAAGAATAAGAGAAAAGATAAACAAATCCAGAATGATGAGTCTGATTCTGATAACTCAAACCCTGAAACCCAAATTGAACAGCCGAAAGGCTGTAAGTTCAAAGATTTCAAAGTCAGCGGTGCCCTTAACTTTGAGGGTACAGTTAATCCAATTCAGGCGATGGATTGGATTAGTCACACAGAAGAAATCTTCAGGATATCTGATTGTTTAGAATCAAAGAAAGTAAGCTATGCATCTGCTCTGTTCGTCGGTGCTGCCCGTGCCTGGTGGAAAACCCAGAGAAGTATTTATTGTGAAGAGGTTATTCAGACTTTGGAATGGGATCAATTCCTAGATATGTTCAACGCAAAATATTGTCCTGTTGACCAAAAAGACAAGATGGAGGTTCAACTGATGCAGCTAACTCAGGGAACCAAGACTGTTGACGAGTATGAGCACGAATTCTTGCGGCTCTGTGGCTATTCCTCATATCAAGTAGCCACTGAAGAAAGAAAGATGAATCGATTCCGCGGAGAGCTTAACGCGAGATATCGACACCCAATGAGCGCGATAAAGTATAAGAGTTACCTAGAAATAGTAGAAGCGGCAAGACAGATCGAGAGGGGATACCTAGAGTATGACGATCAACTTTATGCTCCATCAATTAACCCGACATGTCCTTCTCCTCCAAAGAAGCAAAGATTTGGCAGATTCTTTAAGCCAAATAAATCACAACCCCAGCAATCTCAGCAATACAGCTCGCCACAGAAAGTTCAAGCTTATTCTCTCACGAATGAACCCCGATTTTGTAAAAGATGCAGAAAATCACACATGGGATTGTGTAATCCGGACGACGTCACATGTTTTGCGTGTAACAAGATCAGTCACAGTAGCGAAGAGTGTCCCCAGCGAGGACTTGGATGTGCAAAATGCGGAAAGCGCGGACACTTTATGTATCAGTGTCGTAGTGGACAACGAGTTCAATCGCAATCATCAGCTGGAGGTTCTACAATGAAAAGTTCAGCTGCAACTCCAACTGCAAGGACTCGTGCATTTCATATAACAACTGAGAAAGCAAAGGAAACTTTTGACGTGGTTACCGGTACGTTTTTGTTAAATTCGATGCCTGCTCGCGTATTATTCGATTCCGGTGCTAGTCGTTCCTTTATATCAACTACTTTTGCTCGAAGACTGTCTAAATCTCCATCGAAGCTTTCCGTTATACTTGACATTGAGACGACCAGTAACAATTATGTTATGGTTGATTCTGTATACCGTAAATGCACTCTGCTTGTCGATAACATTGTGTTCAACCTTGATCTTATCCCGATTTCTTTGAAAGAGTTTGATGCCATTATTGGCATGGACTGGCTAATGAACAACGAGGCTACGATCAACTGCAACCGCCGAATCATCCAAATCAAGTCTTCAGACGGTCGAGTGTTAGAAATAAAAGGCGACAAGCGAAAAGGTGCTCACTGCTTCATAACTATAGAGAAAGCGCCTAAATATTTATTGAAGGGTCACGAATCATATCTATGTTATGTCTCTTCTGAAACTGTTACTGAAGCCAACAAGAAATCCATTTCTGATATTCCTATCGTCTGTCAGTTCCCAGACGTATTCCCTGATGATATTTCTGGTACAGATCTTATCGCCAAAGCTCCCTACAGACTTGCGCCTGCAGAAATGCAGGAAATATCTAAGCAATTGCAAGATTTGTTAGAGAAGGGATTTATCCGACCTAGTTCATCTCCCTAGGGTGCACCTGTCTTGTTTGTTAAAAAGAAAGACGGAACTCTCCGAATGTGCATCGACTATCGTGAGTTGAACAAAGTCACCATCAAGAATAAATATCCTCTGCCCAGGATTGATGATCTATTTGATCAGTTACAAGGAGCAAGCTACTTCTCTAAAATTGATCTTCGTTTTGGGTATCATCAATTGAAAGTAAGAGATGAGGATATTCCAAAGACAGCTTTCCGAACAAGATACGGTCATTACGAATTTCTCGTAATGCCTTTCGGTTTAACGAATGCACTAGCGGCGTTCATGGATCTCATGAATCGCGTGTGCAGACCAATGTTGGATAAGTCAGTTATCGTATTCGTAGACGATATCCAGATTTACTCCAAAACGGAGGCTGATCATGTTAATCATCTGCGTCAACTGCTAGAGTTATTGAGAAAGGAAAGACTCTATGCAAAATTCTCTAAGTGTGAATTCTGGCTCAGACAGCTAAAACCTTATATGTCTTGAGCTATTTCTCAAAGTATTCTTTGTTTCGAATAAAACTTGAAATTCTACCTTGATTTCTTTATAGATTCAATTCCTTGGCCATGTCGTATCTGGCGAAGGTATCTCATTTGATCCGTCCAAAGTCGAGGCCGTTCAGAAATGGCAAACGCCTCGCAATGCCTCCGAAATCAGAAGTTTCCTTGGATTGGCTGGTTACTATCGGCGATTCATTAAGGACTTCTCAAAGATTGTTGTGCCATTTACAATGCTAACACGAAAGAATACCCCTTTCGTATGGGCTGATAAACCGCAAGAGGCATTTGAAACTCTGAAGTAGAAACTTATTCAAGCGCCAATCCTAGCCTTACCAGAAGGCAATGATGACTTCGTTGTATATAGCGATGCATCTGGTACTGGTCTAGGTTGTGTCCTCATGCAAAGGAGAAAAGTCATTGCCTACGCTTCAAGGCAATTGAAAGACTACGAGAAAAGTGCACCAACTCTTGATCTTGAGTTGGCTGCCGTTACCTTTGCACTGAAAATCTGGCGTCACTATCTTTATGGGACTAAGTGTCAGCATTATACTGACCATAAAAGTCTCAAGCATCTATTTACTCAAAAGGATCTGAACATGAAACAACGTCGGTCCTTGGAGCTTATCAAGGACTATGATTGCGAGATCCTGTATCATCCCGGCAAAGCCAATGTGGTCGCGGATGCTCTGAGTAGAAAGACATATCCAGAAAAGTGTTGCTATGCCCTGACTCCTATTGTATTCTCTTCTGATCTTATCGAAGACATTAAATCTGCTGAAGCCGAAGCATTGAAAGAAGAGAATCTTTGTTCTGAAAGTCTCAAAGGGCAATTGCAATTTCTATCTATGAATCATTTGGGACTTCATTGTCTAAAGGGAAACTGAATTTGGATTCCTAAATATGGTTCAATCCGCAACACTCTTCTATCTGAAGCCCACAGGTCTAAGTTATCCTTTCATCCTGGCAGCTCAAAAATGTACTTCGATCTGAAAGCTGACTACTGGTGGCCAGGAATGAAAAAGGACATCAGTCAATATGTTGAAAGCTGCAGAGTCTGTCAAATGGTTAAGACAGAACATCAGAAACCCTTCGGGGATATGCAACCACTGCCAGTTCCTGAGTGGAAGTGGGAGCATATAACCATGGATTTTATCACCAAGTTGCCTAAGACCGAAAGACAGCACGACTCCATCTGGGTAGTCGTGGATCGATTAACAAAGTCAGCTCATTTTATACCGATGAAAGAGATATACTCTCTTGATAGATTGGCACAGATGTACATCACTGAAATTACTTCTCGTCACGGTGTGCCGAAATCTATCGTCTCTGATCGTGATAGCCGTTTCACTTCGAGATTTTGGAAAGCACTGCAAGAGGGGATGGGTACTCGAATTTTCATGAGTACTGCTTATCATCCTAATGCTGATGGCCAAAGTGAACGCACTATCCTTACTCTTGAGGATATGCTTCGTGCCTGTGTTCTTGATCTAGGTGGTAATTGGGATGACCACTTGCCATTGGTCGAATTCTCATACAACAACAGTTATCATTCAACGATCAAGATGGCTCCTTTTGAAGCTCTATATGGAAGAAAGTGCAGAACTCCCACCTGTTGGTGCGAAACAGGTGAATCGCCTTTAGCAGGACCTGCCCTTCTACAGTTGACTCATGAGAAAATCAGCTAGTTAGAAGAAACATCCTTGAAGCTCAAAGCAGGCAGAAGTCATATTATGATAATCGTCACAGATCTATCAGCTTTGCGGTTAATGATTGGGTGATGCTAAAAGTATCCCCAATGAAGAATGTGGTGAGATTTATAAAGCGAAACAAGTTAGCTCCAAGATTTATTGGCCCGTTCAAGATTGTTGAAAAGGTAGGGAACCAATCTTACCGTCTTGAACTGCCAACTGACTTGGCGGGAATACATCCTGTATTCCATGTTAGTCACTGAGAAAGAGCTTTGCAGATGAAAGAGAAGTGCAGATACTGCATGTAAATTTGCAAATTGATGAGAAGCTTCGAGTGGTTGAAGAGCCGGAATGTATTGTGGGCTCGAAGACCAAAAAGCTTTTCAATAAAGAAATACAGATGGTGCTCGTTCAGTGGAAACACCACAAGGGTTCGCATCAGTCTTGGGAATCCAGTGATGTCATGAAAGCAACTTATCCAAGTCTGTTCGAACAAAGTTAACTTCGGGGACGAAGTTTGTGCGTGGTAAAGCCCATTCTGTAACAACATAACTTTTGGTCCAACTTAATTTCAGTATTTTTGAGCTAATAATGTAATTTTATTACATTATTTATTTTGTAACTCAATTAAGTTATAAAATTATTTAAATTAAATTATATGACTCTTATAAATTATTAAAGATGATTAAATTAAAAAAAATGTATTATACAAAAGTGTAGTGGGTTAATTTGCAAATATATCTAAGATAAGATATAATAACCAAATTATGGTCATTTAACATCATTTAAAGAAAATTCACACACACACACACACACACACACACACACTCTCTCTCTCTCTCTCTCTCTCTCTCTCTCTCTCTCTCTCTACTCTCTCTAAGCTACAGTGCTTCCACAAATTTTCAAGAATTCATCATAAATTGCAATCAATTGAAGATTCAAATCCAAGAAGGAGATACAAGAAGCATTTAACAACAACAATCTACAAGATTTCAAGGTAATTCTTGATTAAATTTCAAGATTTCAAGAGTATTGGTTCGGTTTTGTGAAAAACCGAAACCAAGAATTTAAAATGTGAGAATTATATGTTGCATGTGTATGTAATTGATAGATAATCATGTAATGAAGTATATAAAAGTGATAGAAACAAGAATTAGTGGTTAGATTGTCCAAAAGTAAGTAAAAACCGGAAAATTTAGTATTATTTGTGTTCTTGACAAAAATATGAATTTTTGGACAATTTTGATCAATTTATGATGTTATGGATAGGGAAAATAGTATAAAATCAACCCAATAATGATAAAATAAGAATATTTTGTGAATTTTTATGAAAAATCCGAATGAATAAAGTTAAGAACATCAAGAAAAAATTTCTGGAAATCATGAAGATATGGGGTCCGAATTCGGTTGAACCCGAATTCGGATGAGAAGCTCAATTCGGACTCATTTCGGATCTAAAACCGAATTCGGATGATACCCTGTTTCGGATGCTCACTTCGGATCATATGTTTCGCATATGTCCCAATTCGGTTGACATGATTTCGGATGCTAGTCCGGATGACCCATTTCGGATAGGTCCGAATCCGGATGACCAATCCGGATGGTCCGAATTTGGGGGATCCGGATCCGAATGAATTATTTTGATAAATTAAATTTTCAACTAAATGATGTTTTGTAAATTCAATACCCATGAATTTATGATGAAAGATTGGTTAAAGCAATATGAGATATATTAATGTATGGTCTTGAACTCACGGATCTATCAAGACGTGACACCGTCCAACGAGTGCGGAATCCTCGTTAGCGGCTTGACGGTAAGATCAGACGCACGGAACATGAAGACTACCACGATATTATACGAACGACAACGAACGTACCTACACGATGATTCTCTCCGAAAACACTCTCTGATTACTAGTAAACTCGAGATCGCCTTTGCTTAATTACTCTCCGAAATTCTGCAAAAGACTCATAATTATTCGAGTTAATCCTTAATTATACTGACCAATTCGAGTTTGTCTTAGGACAAACTCGAACCAGGCCCAAGGCGCATTCGAATTTGTCCACCTGACAAATTCGAATTTACCTTCATGATGAATTCGAATTTACTCTAAATTCGAATTTCACAAGTCGAACTTCTATTTGAATCTATGTTTTAACTTATGTTTGAATTTATCTTTGAACCTTATGTTTGATCTTCTTGTAATACGTTACACCAAGTTCAAACATACAAACAATAAATATCAAACACACATAATCACATATATCAAATACTCGTTAATATTCAATATTACGTAATATGACTTACACAAAATCCCAACTATACTTAGACTGCTATCGTCACACAAGGTGTACCAACAGACTCCCCCTTGACGATAGCTTCTAACTATTTACATTTTGATTAAGTACTAGAACCATATAGACTGCTACCTGCATATAGTCCTGCATCTATACATACTTTTACTACCTTCTGGTACTTCCTTGCGTCAGACCTCCATCCTTCATGAAAGAAGATAGGTTGGTAATGCAGCTTCTTCAGGTCGTCCTTCGATAGGTTTATAATGTGTAATGGATCATACACTCGCAAAATAACTTTGTCTTCCGTATCTTCCATGACTGCTTCAGCTGTATCATTGTCGACATACCACCATTTCATGTTGCTTAAAACATTCTGTGGCATCGACTTCATTGGCACCTTCTTCAAGCATTTGACAGGTTTGTAAACCATTTTAGCCCATGGCTTTCCAGTATGAGGATCTATCCTTGACTCATCCCCAACTCTCTTTCTAGACCTCGGCTTGAGTCTTTCAAACTTTCCAGTTCTACCATCTCTTCTGATTATCTTTGTGATTACTTCAGCATAAGGGTCATCTCAAATGTTGATCAATTCTTTCCAAGCTAACTCCTTCACTTCTACCTTCGGCAATGTATTAAACACTATAAGCGTACGCCTCAGGTACTGGAGTCCATCTCTCCTCTTCAGAATGAATAGCTGCAGTTCTCTGTCGAAGAACCAGCTGATAATCCCTCCTGAGAGATTTTCTGCCCCCGGAATTCTCATCTTCTTCTTCATCTTTGGCTCTGCTTTCTTTTCTTCCTTACGAAACCAAAGGTTTAACAGTTCAGCTCTGCTTGGCTCTTTTTCAGCTTCCTCCAGTTCTGAATCGTTCACAGAGGCCAATTCAATATCATCTATATCGATTACATTTTGATCATTATGCACATATTGTTCTGTGATAGGTTGTGACTGAATGATTACTTCATCTACGTTGTCATCTTCATGTTCCACAACCTCCTCATCAGATTTCCAATCAACTACATCTTCTGGCACAAATTCTCCTTCTTCCAGATCTTCCATCTCATCCTCAAAGTCAAAATCTAACAATTCTTCCTCAATATTCATCAGAGCTTCAATGATTTCGTTCAGGTTCCTCTCAGTGACCCTTGAGGAAATCGCCTCTCCTCCCTCAGCTCCACTCTGACTTGGCTCCCCCTGAATTTCTGCATGTTGAGCAGTAGAAAAATGTACTGGCTCACTCTCTTTAGGTGCATCGAGATCATTGCCTTTGTCATCATCTCCCCTTCTCTGCTCCTCAGAATCCCTACAACTTGTCTCCCCCTGTGCTTTTAGATTTTTCATTAACTGCTCAATAAGGGACCTCATCGTACGAATTTCTGCTGCCTGATCTGCAACAAACGTTTTCAGCTCGAGATTCTCTTGTTCAATCTTTCCAACAAATTTCTTCAACTCTGCATTCTCTTTGTCAACATTTGCATTATGCGCCTGTATCTCGCCGATGACTTTAGTCAGCTGAAAAATTTGGACTTGTTGGAAGTCAACCTTGCTTCTGAGCTCAGAAAACCGTTGATTGTCAGTGAAGGTTGATGAGGTGGATGGAATGGATTGGATGGGTGTCGGAATGATTGGTGAGGGAATGGATGTTTGAACAGGTGGTGGTGGTGGTGGAATGGATGTTTGAGCTGATGGCTGAGCTGTTGGAATTTCTGGCTCAGGAGCAGAGGCCGATGAAGCTCCCTGCATAAAACGATGCCTTTTGGCCCTATGCCTAGGCACCAAAGGAGTAGTATCCTCAGCCTCGAAATCTGAGTCATCTGCATCTGAATCCCTCAATGCTCTTCTCTTTCTTGCGTCTTCATCAATCACCACTAACCTCGATCCATATGTGCCTATGAGAATAAACTGATCTTCTGTCGCTGTGGTTGGTGCCCCAATCTCTATCTCTTCTACTTCTTCCGACTCAGATTCAGAAGTTTTCAGAGCTTGACCTGCTTCCTCAGGCATATATTCCTCTATCTGTCGGAAAATTTCATCTTCTTCAGCTGGTGGTTCCAGAATATCTCCAATGAGCTCAGATGTAATCGCTTCATTTGCAAGCGGCCCATGTGCCCATATTTCTTCCAATGTTTCCACCCGCGGATCAGATACGGGGTCTACATTTGAGAGACCAGCTTCTCCTTGCTCCTGTACGCTGCTTGATGAGGCCTAGAAGCCTGAGTCTGTCGAAATGAAGGTCTTTGCCTCCTTCTCTGTTGTTGTTGAGGCCTCGGCTGTGGCTGTTGTTGTTGCGGCTGCTGCGTTATTTGAACTTCCCCGGCCCAGTTGGCACCTTCAGGGGCTTGAATATCCGGATTAACCGCTGCACCAAAAAGTGGTGCCTCCACTGGTCTAGCCAATGCACCTCTGTGTGCTTGGCAATCTGCAAATATTATTTTGTCAATTACAGCAACACTTTGAATCTCAGGTAATTGCAGCATATTCGGCAGGAAATGTCGGATCAACATCATCACGAACCGTGGGTACAACAAAAATCTTTCTCGTGCTGGAGCTGTTATATGATGAACAAACTCTTCAAAGAACATTTCCGAATAGCTGAACCTCTGATTGTAGACTAACGCGATCATTCCCGACTGAATCTTCGACACAATATAATCAAATCCTGCTTTCTTCGGAGCAAAGCACATCATGATGACATGAGCGAGATATCTCCACTGCCCGATTAAACCGCTCTTCATATATGATGACTTAGCCACATCCAGGCTATAACCCATTCTTATGAACGCAGCTTGCCTAACTTCTAATGGAAAGTCTATCGGCCCAGCTTCTTGTTCTGAAGAACCCAACTTCAACACTCTGCGTAACACATCAGCTGAAAATACGAGAGGGTGTCCAGCAATCCTGGTCTTCAATACTGTTGGAGTAACAGTACAATCGACCTGCAGATGGTCCCTAAATTCACGAACATATGGCAGCACAATCTGAACGTTAAGCGAAAGGGCATACGAAACCCTCGAAGCGGCCAAAAAATCCACTATATGGCGGAATGCCTGAGCTTCAGGCAGCTCACGGTCTGGAGAAATGACCATATTGTGCTTTTGAACAAACACTCTATCTGCCATATCTGCACAATAAAGTATATAAAATATTAGAATGATCAATATAAACATAAACTTGTTTAAATTCAAAATTTGTTTTATTTTGAGCTTATGTAAGTTCAAAATCCAACACTCATGAATTTCTAAAAGTTTGGTTTAAAAAAACTACTCAAATATTTCGAATTTATTGGTAAATTTGAATGGCAAATTCGAAACTACCCTCATTTTGAGTTTATTGGCTTCTTCGAGTTTTGTGACAAACTCGAAGCCACGATCAAATTCGAAGCCATGATCAAACTCGAATAAGTCGGTATGTGTAAAAACAAAAATCCAAGATTACAACCATTTTAGACTTAGAAAATTACATCCATTAGTCCTAATAGGTTCTAATCGAAGATATTTGTCACTAATTTGATGTTTCACCGGTTCAATCTTTGTAATTTTGAAATATAAAGTTCACACCATTTAAAACCTCAAAAGCTGTTGATTTTGGCTCATATTGAGTCTAAAACCTCCTAAATCTTGTACAATGATGTTGATTATACCAAGAATTGTGAGGATTCTCGAACACAAACGGACAAAAACTCGACAGATAGTGAAAAACTCGAAGTCGGTAAAGTCGAAGGCTTAAACTCGAAATCTCTCTAGATAAACTCGAAGTATTAAAATCGAAGGTAGGTGAATAATGAATGTCACTGTTGACCTATTTATACTAACCACCTTCGAGTTTGTGACATACTTCGAATTTACTGCCAAACTCGAAGTCACTGCCAAAATTCGAATAGATATTCGATTTTGGCTTAAACTCGAATTTAACTTGAAAATTTTGAAAATTTCGAAAATCTTTGAATTAAATTCAACTTTTTCGTGTAACGGAATAAACTATGCAAAATCATTTACCCTAAGCACAAGATATTCATGCACTGTTTATTTTATTCAACTAGGAATGCACCCTCAGTAACTTTGACCTTTTTCCTAAATAAAATTAAAATTTAAAAATAACGATGAAATGAAAATAAAATAAAATAAAATAAATTAATAAAGTAAAATTCAAATTTTGAACAAAAAATTTAATCTTAGACTAATCTACATGAATTTAAAATTTACAACCTATACTAAACACTTAACAGAATATTTTTGACGAGTATAGTCAAAGAAAGGTTCAATCAGATAGCGGTGTCAAATACGCACTTTCAGTATTCAAACTTTCGCACTTAGAAATTTTTGATTCCTTTGATTGTTTGTCGTGACATACATTTCTAGCCGATTGTTGGTATTATTTTCCCTTTAAACATGTTACACTTCAGAATATCCCTTGGCCTTTTTGTTTATCAAGAAATTACCTTACGTGACTCATACTTAGACATACTTTTAGGTTCAAGGCATACACACAATGATTATAACTGTTTGGTATTGCAAACTTTCTTTAAAAGGCAAACGTCGGACACAGGTCTGTATATACATACAACAAAGTGTCTTAGTTTGTCTTAAGGTTTATTTTTAAAGCTAGCAAGACAGCAGCGACAGGTCTGTACCGACGTACAACAAAGCGACTTATCTTGCTAACTCGAGTCAAACCAGAGGCAACAGGTCTGTACTTACCTACAACAGAGTTACTTGTTTTGACTCTTAACTCAGTATGATTTTTCTATTCTTTCCATTTCTTTAAGACGTATCTGATGTTGCTATACATCCCCAGAAAGTTTGCATACCTCATTTAGAATCAATGTCTGTATGTCTCTAACATAAAAATTAAGACCATTTGGTCATACATCTAAGTTAGTGACACGTCTGACTTTTTCTTTAGTATTTTATTAGCCTTGAGACTCCCTATATGTATTACGCCTACCAACATATCAAACTGGATAATGTATAACACTTAGATTTTTAGGTGCATTATGTGTGAACGCTAAACACTTAGAGCTTGTATTAATTGTGCTAATTTTCGTCACTTTGAACCTATGCATCTAAGACTTAACTCTTTTCTGATATTCTCTTTTTTTGAAATTTTTATGGTTTTCTCTCTTTTTTCTTTTGTTTTTGATAAATAAAAATAAGATAACCTACTAACTTACTATAAAAGGAAACTATCCTAAGCTACTAAACTCGAACCAGGCCCAAGGCGCATTCGAATTTGTCCACCTGACAAATTCGAATTTACCTTCATGATGAATTCGAATTTACTCTAAATTCGAATTTCACAAGTCGAACTTCTATTTGAATCTATGTTTTAACTTATGTTTGAATTTATCTTTGAACCTTATGTTTGATCTTCTTGTAATACGTTACACCAAGTTCAAACATACAAACAATAAATATCAAACACACATAATCACATATATCAAATACTCGTTAATATTCAATATTACGTAATATGACTTACACAAAATGCCAACAATACTTAGACTGCTATCATCACACAAGGAGTACCAACAGACTTCCCCTTGACGATAGCTTCTAACTATTTACATTTTGATTAAGTACTAGAACCATATAGACTGCTACCTGCATATAGTCCTGCATCTGTACATACTTTTACTACCTTTTGGTACTTCCTGGCGTCAGACCTCCATCCTTTATGAAAGAGGATAGGTTGGTCATGCAGCTTCTTCAGGTCGTCCTTCGATAGGATTATAATCTGTAATGGATCGTACACTCGGAAAATAACTTTGTCTTCTGTATCTTCCATGACTGCTTCAGCTGTATCATTGTCGACATACCACCATTTCATGTTGCTTAAAACATTCTGTGGCATCGACTTCATTGGCACCTTCTTCAAGCATTTGACAGGTTTGTAAACCATTTTAGCCCATGGCTTTCCAGTATGAGGATATATCCTTGACTCATCCTCAACTCTCTTTCTAGACCTCGGCTTGAGTCTTTCAAACTTTCCAGTTCTACCCTCTCTTCTGATTATCTTTGTGATTACTTCAGTATAAGGGTCATCTCCAATGTTGATCAATTCTTTCCAAGCTAACTCCTTCACTTCTACCTTCGGCTATGTGTTAAACACTTTAAGCGTACGCCTCAGGTACTGGAGTCCATCTCTCCTCTTCAGAATGAATAGCTGCAGTTCTCTGTAGAAAAACCAGCTAATAATCCCTCCTGAGAGATTTTCTGCCCCCGAAATTCTCATCTTCTTCTTCATCTTTGGCTCTGCTTTCTTTTATTCCTTATGGAACCAAAGGTTTAACAGTTCAGCTCTGCTTGGCTCTTTTTCAGCTTCCTCCAGTTCTGAATCGTTCACAGAGGCCAATTCAGTATCATCTATATCGATTACATTTTGATCATTATGCACATATTGTTCTGTGATAGGTTGTGACTGAATGATTACTTCATCTACGTTGTCATCTTCATCTACCACAACCTCCTCATCAGATTTCCAATCAACTACATCTTCTGGCACAAATTCTCCTTCTTCCAGATCTTCCATCTCATCCTCAAAGTCAAAATCTAACACTTCTTCTTCAATATTCATCAGAGCTTCAATGATTTCGTTCATGTTGCTCTCAGTGACCTTTGAGGAACTCGCCTCTCCTCCCTCAGCTCCACTCTGACTTGGCTCCCCCTGAATTTCTGCATGTTGAGCAGTAGAAAAATGTACTGGCTTACTCTCTTTAGGTGCATCGGGATCATTGCCTTTGTCATCATCTCCCCTTCTCTGCTCCTCAGAATCCCTACAACTTGTCTCCCCCTGTGCTTTTAGATTTTTCATTAACTGCTCAATAAGGGACCTCATCGTTCGAATTTCTGCTGCCTGATCTGCAACAAACGTTTTCAGCTCGAGATTCTCTTGTTCAATCTTTCCAACAAATTTCTTCAACTCTGCATTCTCTTTGTCAACATTTGCATTATGCGCCTGTATCTCGCCGATGACTTTAGTCAGCTGAAAAATTTGGACTTGTTGGAAGTCAACCTTGCTTTTGAGCTCAGAAAATCGTTGATTGTCAGTGAAGGTTGATGAGGTGGATGGAATGGATTGGATGGGTGTCGGAATGATTGGTGAGGGATTGGATGTTTGAACAGGTGGTGGTGGTGGTGGAATGGATGTTTGAGCTGATAGCTGAGCGGTTGGAATTTCTGGCTCAGAAGCAGAGGCCGATGAAGCTCCCTGCATAAAACGATGCCTTTTGGCCCTATGCCTAGGCACCAAAGGAGTAGTATCCTCAGCCTCGAAATCTGAGTCATCCGCATCTGAATCCCTCGATGCTCTTCTCTTTCTTGCTTCTTCATCAATCACCACTAACCTCGATCCATATGTGCCTATGAGAATAAACGGATCTTCTGTCGCTGTGGTTGGTGCCTCAATCTCTATCTCTTCTACTTCTTCCGACTCAGATTCAGAAGTTGTCAGAGCTTGACCTGCTTCTTCAGGCATATATTCCTCTATCTGTCGGAAATTTCATCTTCTTCGGCTGGTGGTTCAAGTATATCTCCAATGAGCTCAGAGGTAATCGCTTCATTTGCAAGCGGCCCATGTGCCCATATTTCTTCCAATGTTTCCACCCGCGGATCAGATACGGGGTCTACATTTGAGGGACCTGCTTCTCCTTGCTCATGAACGCTGCTTGATGAGGCCTAGAAGCCTGAGTCTGTCGAATTGAAGGTCTTTGCCTCCTTCTCTGTTGTTGTTGAGGCCTCGGCTGTGGCTGTTGTTGTTGCGGCTGCTGCGTTATTTGAACTTCCCCGGCCCAGTTGGCACCTTCAGGGGCTTGAAAAGCCGGATTAACCGCTGCACCAAAAAGTGGTGCCTCCACTGGTCTAGCCAATGCTCCTCTGTGTGCTTGGCAATCTGCAAATATTCTTTTGTCAATTACAGCAACACTTTGAATCTCAGGTGATTGCGGCAGATTCGGCAGGAAATGTCGGATCAACATCATCACAAACCGTGGGTACAACAAAAATCTTTCTCTTGCAGGAGCTGTTATATGATGAACAAACTCTGCAAAGAACATTTCCGAATAGCTGAACCTCTAATTGTAGACTAAAGCGATCATTCCCGACTGAATCTTCGACACAATATAATCAATTCCTGCTTTCTTCGGAGCAAAGCACACTATGAAGACATGTGCGAGATATCTCCACTGCCCGATTAAACCGCTCTTCATATATGATGACTTAGCCACATCCAGGCTATAACCCATTCTTATGAACGCAGCATGCCTAACTGCTAATGGAAAGTCTATCGGCCCAGCTTCTTGTTCTGAAGAACCCAACTGCAACACTCTGCGTAACACATCAGCTGAAAACACGAGAGGGTGTCCAGCAATCCTGGTCCTCAATACTGTTGGAGTAACAGTACAATCGACCTGCAGTGGTCCCTAAATTCACGAACATATGGCAGCACAATCTGAACGTTATGCGAAAGGGCATACGAAACCCTCGAAGCGGGCAAAAAATCCACTATTTGGCGGAATGCCTGAGCTTCAGGCAGCTAACGGTCTGGAGAAATGACCATATTGTGCTTTTGAACAAACACTCTATCTGCCATATCTGGACAATAAAGTATATAAAATATTAGAATGATCAATATAAACATAAACTTGTTTAAATTCAAAATTTGTTTTATTTTGAGCTTATGTAAGTTCAAAATCCAACACTCATGAATTTCTAAAAGTTTGGTTTAAAAAAACTACTCAAATATTTCGAATTTATTGGTAAATTTGAATGGCAAATTCGAAACTACCCTCATTTCGAGTTTATTGGCTTCTTCGAGTTTAGTGACAAACTCGAAGCCACGATCAAATTCGAAGCCATGATCAAACTCGAATAAGTCGGTATGTGTAAAAACAAAAATCCAAGATTACAACCATTTTAGACTTAGAAAATTACATCCATTAGTCCTAATAGGTTCTAATCGAAGATATTTGTCACTAATTTGATGTTTCACCGGTTCAAGCTTTGTAATTTTGAAATACAAAGTTCACACCATTTAAAACCTCAAAAGCTGTTGATTTTGGCTCAAATTGAGTCTAAAACCTCCTAAATGTTGTACAATGATGTTGATTATACCAAGAATTGTGAGGATTCTCGAACACAAACGGACAAAAACTCGACAGATAGTGAAAAACTCGAAGTCGGTAAAGTCGAAGGCTTAAACTCGAAATCTCTCTGGATAAACTCGAAGTATTAAAATCGAAGGTAGGTGAATAATGAATGTCACTGTTGACCTATTTATACTAACCACCTTCGAGTTTGTGACATACTTCGAATTTACTGCCAAACTCGAAGTCACTGCCAAAATTCGAATAGATATTCGATTTTGGCTTAAACTTGAATTTAACTTGAAAATTTTGAAATTTCGAAAATCTTTGAATTAAATTCAACTTTTTCGTGTAACGGAATAAACTATGCAAAATCATTTACCCTAAGCACAAGATATTCATGCACTGTTTATTTTATTCAACTAGGAATGCACCCTCAGTAACTTTGACCTTTTTCCTAAATAAAATTAAAATTTAAAAATAAAGATGAAATGAAAATAAAATAAAATAAAATAAATTAATAAAGTAAAATTCAAATTTTGAACAAAAAATTTAAACTTAGACTAATCTACATTAATTTAAAATTTACAACCTATACTAAACACTTAACAGAATATTTTTGACGAGTATAGTCAAAGAAAGGTTCAATCAGATAGCGGTGTCAAATACGCACTTTCAGTATTCAAACTTTCACACTTAGAAATTTTTGATTCCTATGATTGTTTGTCGTGACATACATTTCCAGCCGATTGTTGGTATTATTTTCCCTTTAAACATGTTACACTTCGGAATATCCCTTGGCCTTTTTATTTATCAAGAAATTACCTTACGTGACTCATACTTAGACATACTTTTAGGTTCAAGGCATACAGACAATGATTATAACTTTTTGGTATTGCAAACTTCTTTAAAAGGCAAACGTCGGACACAGGTCTGTATTTACATACAACAAAGTGTCTTACTTTGTCTTAAGGTTTATTTTTAAATCTAGCAAGACAGCAGTGACAGGTCTGTACCGACGTACAACAAAGCGACTTATCTTGCTAACTCGAGTCAAACCAGAGGCAACAGGTCTGTACTTACGTATAGCAGAGTTACTTGTTTTGACTCTTAACTCAGTATGATTTTTCTATTCTTTCCATTTCTTTAAGATGTATCTGATGTTGCTATACATCCCCAGAAAGTTTGCATACCTCATTTAGAATCAATGTCTGTATGTCTCTAACATAAAAATTAAGACCATTTGGTCATACATCTAAGTTAGTGACACGGCTGACTTTTTCTTTAATATTTTATTAGTCTTGAGACTCCCTATATGTATTATGCCTACCAACATATCAAACTGGATAATGTATAACACTTAGATTTTTAGGTGCATTATGTGTGAAAGCTAAACACTTAGAGCTTGTATTAACTGTGCTAATTTTCGTCACTTTGAACCTATGCATCTAAGACTTAACTCTTTTCTTATATTCTATTTTTTTTGAAATTTTTATGGTTTTCTCTCTTTTTTCTTTTGTTTTTCATAAATAAAAATAAGATAACCTACTAACTTACTATAAAAGGAAACTATCCTAAGCTACTAAACTTACTATAAAAAGAAAGAAATGCTAATGCTATAAAAAGAAATAAAACTCTACTAAGGTCAACTCACTCTGGATTACGCATTCCGTTTAGTTGAATCAAATACTCAAAAGGTGACTTATCAAAAGCTTTGGTAAATAAATCTGCATTATTATCATCTGTTGTTACTTTTACCAGCTTGATTAAGTTCTTTTCAGCATAATCACGTATAAAATAGTGTCTTATGTGTATGTGCTTGGTTTTATTATGTTTAACTGGATTATTAGTTATTGCAATTGTTGACTGGTTATCTATCCTAATAGGAGTATGAGTATAAGTCAAACCGTAATCCCGCAATTGTCGTTGTATCCACAAACCTGTGAACAGCAAGTACCTGCAGCTACATATTCGGCCTCGCACGTTGACATGGCTACCGAAGTCTGTTTCTTGCATTGCGAGGAAACGAGTCTCCCTCCTAGGAACTGACAACCTCCAGTTGTTGACTTGCGCGTCAAGCTGCATCCTCCGTAGTCTGAATCCGTGAACACCTTCAATTCCAGATTGCCCTCCGCGTGATACCAAAGTCCCAGCTTCAGTTTCGACTTGAGGTATCGTAAAATCCGCTATACAGCTTTCATGTGCATCTCTTTCGGATTAGCTTGAAACCTAGCACAAATACAAACAGCAAACATTATACCAGGTCTAGAAGCAGTTAAATACATAAGTGACTCAATCATGGCCCGAAATAACGTCGGATCCACATCGGTATCACTTTCTGTACCCGGTCCGAGATTGTGATTCACTTGAATCGGCGTGCTGAAGTGAGCTGTCAGCTTGGTTCCTTCCATCTCGAAGCGCTCTAAGATGTCATGACATACTTCGTCTGATGAGTAAACATGACCTCCTTCCTCTGTTCGACTTGCAAACCCAGAAAGAAGTTTAACTCACCCATTGCACTCATCTCAAACTTAGACTTCATCACATTCTCAAAGTCTTTGCACATTTGCTCGTCTGATGATCCAAAAATGATATCATCGACGTACACTTATACCAAGATGAAATGTTCTCCTTTTCGCTTCACGAACAATGTACTGTCTATTCTCTCTCTTTCAAACCCGTTTTCTAAAAGATGGTTGGATAGAGTCTCGTACCACGCCCTCGGTGCTTGATGTAATCCATACAAAGCCTTATCTAATCGATATACTCTGTCTAGATATTTCGGATCTGTAATCCCGGGCGGCTGTTCCACATATACCAGTTCCTTCACTTTCCGATAAAGTAAATTACTCTTAACATCTAGCTGATAAACCTTAAAACCCTTGAAGGAAGCAAAAGCCAGAAACAAACGGATTGCTTCAAGCCTTGCCACTGGCGCGAACACTTCATTGTAATCGATGCCTTCCTCTTGGTTGAAACCCTTTACCACCAGTCTTGCTTTGTTGAGAGTGACTATACCCCGATCATCTCTTTTACACTTAAAAACCCATTTGGTTCCTATTGCTATTTCTCCTCGAGGTAACGGAACTAACTCCCACACTTCTAGTTTCCTAAATTGTGACAGTTCTTCCTGCATCACTTCAACCCAAGTGTTGTCTTTTAGTGCCATCTGCACATTTTTCGACTCTACTTGCGAGATAAAGCATGAATAGAGGCAAGTATGAAAGGCCTCGGAGTCATTTATCATCGACAACAACAATTGTTATTTAAAACTCCTAGTCCTCACACTAGCATTAGGACTTCCTATGATACTCTCAATAGGATGATTCTTGTTGATCCTAGATGTCTCTATCTAGTCAACTCTCAGATTATTTCCCAAATTTGATCCTATCTCTCCTAACTGGGGAACGACTTCAGACTTCACATTTTCTTCCTCATGAACACTGTCTTCAGAGTTAGAATTTGTTGTCTGATTTTCGTATGTAGGCACTTCAGAATCAGTAACTTCTGGAGATCTATCTTTAGTTGATGTAGGCTCGGATGTTGATTGAAAGGTATTCCTCGGAAAACTATGACCCTCGTCATTCAGATTTAATGACGACATGTCCATTTCGATTGTACCTGCATTTTCATCCAAAGGAATGTTAAATGATTCAAACAATTTGTCATAATCAAATATCCATTCCGGACCAGTTTGGTGTTCATGTGTATAACTTGTGACTTCAATGTTATACACAATCTCTACTATACCATTTGATTTGTTAAAACCCTTTTGTTTGGTGAGTTCGGCACATAACCTAGGAAGTATCCTTCGTCAGCCTTTTCACCAAACTTAGGTTGATGTTTTGTTTTCATTAAAGTACATGGTACCCTAAAAGGTTCGAAGCCAGTTAAATTTGGCGGCCACTTATTCAAAACTTCATAACAGGTTTTGTTCAATGACTTGACAGTAAGGACCCGGTTTAAAACATGGCACGCGGTATTCACTGCCTACCCCCAAAACATGGTAGGAAGCTTTGAATCCGAAAGCATGGTCCTTGCTGCCTCAATAAATGTCCTGTTTTTCCGTTCGGCCACCCCATTTTGTTATGGCTCATAAGGTGCACTAAATTGATGCACTATGCCCTTTGATAGTCAATATACACCAATAACAGTGTATTTAAACTCTGTTCCATTATTACTTCGAATGCGTTTAACCCTCGTTCCGTATGAATTTTCCACTTCATCTAAGAACCCGATGAGCTTTGCAGCCGTCTCGTCCATTGTACCTAAAAAGAAATCCCAAGAAAAACGTGAGTAATCGTCAGTAATAACTAAACAGTACCAACTACCACCTATACTCCTTTTGTTGATTGGTCCGAAGAGGTCCATATGCAACAAATCGAATGTGGCAGCGATGGAGTTCTGAGTCTTGGACTTGTGTGCCTTCTTGTGTTGTTTTCCTTTCTTGCACGGTAGACACTTATCCTCGAACTGAAAACTCTTCATAGGAACACCTTGCACCAATCCATTTTTCGTAATGTAGTTCATTTTCCTTAGGTGCAAGTGTGCCATGCGTCTGTGCCATAAAACCGACTCAGTCTCTGAAGCTTTAGATAACAGACATATTGGTCCCACTGAAGATCCCGGCTTGTTCATGTCGAGCATATACAGGTCATTCTTCCTTGGAGCCCTCATCAGTATCCACTCTTCAGGTACTTTGAACCCCGTTTTTAGCACTAACGCCTCAGTATCAGTAAATAGTACTGAGTTCTTCTTATCACAGATTTTGGATACACTAATGAGATTGTGAACCAGTTTATCAACGTGATAAACATGATCCAATTTGATTGCCCCATTAGTGACCACACCAGTACCAGTGATATTTCCTCCTTTACTGCAAGCGAATGATACAAATCCCCGATTCCCTCCCTTGAAGTCTGCAAGTAGACTTCTCTCCCCTGTCATGTGCCAGGAGCAACCACTGTCGACGAACCATTTGTTGTTTGGACCTGTAGTTATCTCCTGCACATGAAAGAAAATAGGTTAGTTATCACGGGGAACCCAAGCCATAACTGACTTTGTAATACCATTCTCGTCCACATACTTAAACTCTTTCAAATACCCATGTCTCCTTTCAGGTGACTTGGGTTTTTGAATTTGAGCTTGTTGTGGTGCAGAGTGATTTCAGTTCACTCTCGGCCTTTGTGTAGGCATTTGCTTTAGAGCTCTTGAATAGTTACGATTATAATGCATGTCAGTTTGATATCCCTGAGCTCTACCTGGTGTTTGATGTATTACAGGGGTATGTGACCTACCCGGAGTGTAAGCTCTGCTAGGTGTGGTACTCCTATAGTTCTGTTGAGGTCCTAACCTACATTGATTAACGACCCTATTTGGTGAGTTAGTCCTAATCACTTCTTTTGGTCGACCTGACACAAGCATTTGTTTCACATCAGATTTTGGTGCAGCTTGCACAGTTTTCTCGGTATTCTGAGAACTACTTGTGCTTGCAACACTTTGAGAAGGCTTAAGTTGTTCTGCCTTCCAGTCTTAGGTGTATTATCTACTTTTCTATGCGGACAGCTAGAAGCAACATGCCCCCTTTCGTGACATCTAAAGCAAGACATTTTGTCAATTGACTTTTTGTGTGTGCCCTTTGACTTAGGTCTCTCACTAGTGTCTGGCTCTTTTGGTTCAACTATAGCGACTGGTTCATCCTCCTGATCATCAAAGTCAATTTTTTTGTTGTCCTACAGGTTTATCACTAGAGGATGGCACAAATTTAACTTTCTTAATCTTGATATTATTAGAAGTCACCTTAGTTTCATTGTCCTTTTCACTTTCAGACACTGGTTCCGGTATTTCCTCTGATTCAACTGATTTCTCAGTTTTCTCCTGAGGTTGTGGTACATAGTTGTCGTTGAAAGGTGGAGGACTCTCATGATATCCTAGACCTACAGGCTTCTTAGACTGACGCTGTGCATCTACGATTTTCCCAAGGTTAAGAGATGAATTCCTAAACTTTTCAAGTTTACTATTGACCTCAGCTACCTTTACCTTAGACTCGGCTAGCTCTACTTCTTTGGATTTAAGCTACTTGGTTAATGCCACAACATGTTCATACATTAGTTCTAACCTAACACATAGTTCGCTCAGTTTGTCCTTTAGAATTATAACATCCTGTGCATCAGCCTTAAGCTTATCCCTAAGATCTTGCTTTACATCTACTAAGCTAGCAATATCTGATTTTAATGATTCATTTTGAGCAGATATGGTTTGATGTGATTCTAGTATTAAATTTAACCTATCGTTAGACGTAGTACATAAAACACATAAATCATGAAAAAGAGAAAAGTTCAGAGTTACCATGGCATGATCTGATTCCACGTCGGCCATTTGTGCGGCAAACTCCAGAATTGTCTGATCAGCTGACTTTTCTACCCACCTCGGACTGCTTTCATTCTGACTGCAGATCCATCTCTTCAACATCATCAGGGTCTACCTGATCGTAATCCTTATCCCAAAGTGCAGGATCGTTGATTTTGCCCTGAACGCAATTGTCGTAAGCGGCCACGAATGAAGCCAACAGATTCAGATGGTCTTCAGCCGATTTTGTACTCATAGGAATCTTTGAATACCCTTGAGATGTAGATGCCGGAGTAGCCTGATACTGCTTTTCTTCTGGTCTAGCGAACCCTAAGAAAGCCCTACTTACTGAGTCTTCTGTTTCAGCCGGTGACGATGTCTCTCCCGAGAAGAATGCTGTAGCGGTCTTCAATTCAGTTGCCACTGAAGGTTTTGATTTCCCGAAGTACATAGTAGGATATTGAACTTGGTCATAATCCGTTTCCTTCTTCAGCAACTCAAAGTGATAAGCCCTTAGCGTTCCGATAACATTATCTAGAGTCAGAGTATAGAATTTGTCTTCATCATGCTTTATTAAGGCCACATACATCTCCCATTTGGCCGGTAAAGCATCCAGAATCTTGTTAATCTTCTCCGTTTCCGTATACTCTACATCGTGGCTTCTAACTCAGTTAGCAAATGATAGAATCGTGTGATTGTCTCATCCAACTTTTCGTTCTTCAATGCTTTGAAGATTGCAAACTGCTGCTTGAGCATTTCCATTCGATTCTTTCTGACCCTCGGGTTACCTTCACACCGTTTCTCTAACGCGTCCCACAGCTCTTTTGTTGTCTTCTGATTACGGAAGGTGTGCAAGATCTCCTGAGGTAACGCCATACGAATGATAGCGAATGCACGGTTTTCTGCTTCATACAGCTTTTTGTCATCGTCTTTCATCTTTGAATAGGTCACAACCTTTTGTCGTCATTTGACCTCAGCTGTAGGTGGAATGTATCCTTCGTCGATACAGATCCACATTCGCATATCATTAAATCTTGCGAAGTCGGCAAACCTATCCTTCCACCAGTAATAGTCCTCAATTTTCATCAACTTCGATGGAGAATTCGCCTTTCCAACCTCGTGATCCATCTCCATAAACCTCTGCAGACTTGACATTGTTTCAAATATATTTGAATTCAAAGTTAATTAATTTAATTGAAACTAATTTAAATTAATTCTTTCGAATTTAGGTAAATTCGAATCTAATTAAATTTAAACCTGTTTGGCAAAGTCGAATGTATGTTTTAAATTCAGCTAAACTCGAAATTAATGACAAAGTCGAAGGTTCACTAATCTCGAAACCCCAACTAAATTCGAAGGTCCAATTAAACTCGAAAACCCAACTAAACTCGAATGTCCAAATTCGATTTTAGTGTAAAATCGAAATCCAAGCAAATTCGAATTGGCCAAATTCGAATCAAACTTTTAAGGAAACTCGAAAGGAGCGTATTTTGGTCAAACTCGAAAGTTTAGAAAACCCTAATACTCCCTTACTAAACTCGAGCGCCGCAAATTCGAAAAATGGCTAATACTTCGAGTTTTTCAAGTTTTTCAGATTAAATCAATATTTTTACAAGTAAAAATACTGATTTTGTATAAAAACAAGAACTACAACAAAGTATTTCTCGAAATCTTATTTGATAAGATCGAAAAACCTCAAAAATTGTGATAATAACTGTCCAAAACGTCAAGAAACCTAGAATGTTGCTAAGTGAACACGAAGAACACCCCTTTGTCTCTGATACCACTTGTAAAGTCTTGAACTCACGGATCAATCTAGACGTGACACCGTCCATCGAGTGCGGAATCCTCGTTAGCGGCTTGACGGTAAGATCACACGCACGGAACACGGAGACTACCACGATCTTATACGAACGACAACGAACGTATCTACACGATGATTCTCTCCGAAAACACTCTCTGATTACTAGTAAACTCGAGATCACCTTTGCTTAATTACTCTCCGAAATTCTGCAAAAGTCTCATAATTATTCGAGTTATTCCTTAATTATACTGACCAATTCGTGTTTGTCTTAGGACAAACTCGAACCAGGCCCATTCGACTTTGTCCACCTGACAAATTCGAATTTACCTTCATGATGAATTCGAATTTACTCTAAATTCGAATTTCACAAGTCAAACTTCTATATGAATCTATGTTTTAACTTATGTTTGAATTTATCTTTGAACCTTATGTTTGAACTTATTGTAATACGTTACACTAAGTTCAAACATACAAACAATAAATATCAAACACACATAATCACATATATCAAATACTCGTTAATATTCAATATTACGTAATATGACTTACACAAAATGCCAACTATACTTAGACTGCTATCGTCACACAAGGTGTACCAACAATTAATATTTATATCTCATTAAGATTACAAAGAGTCAAAGAAAATGCAAAATGATTAATGAATTATCAGTTATCAGAATCAAATAAAATAGAGATATTAAGGCTAAAAGCTAATGATATTATATGAAATGATTCTGGACAGGTTCAGTTAAATTCTGAACATAAATCTAAAGATTTAAAGAGATTGAAAACGGGTCTCTGATTTGAAAAGAATTGACAGAGATCAGATAGACAAAGATTAAAGATAAAATCCTGGGATAACTCAGGTGGTGGATTTTAAATCTGCTTGATAAAGACCACGTAACCAGTGAGTTATAGATATTCAGCTTTACATGTGAGATTTCCGGTTGAGACATATAGTTGATGATAGATTAATTTGATATTCATTTATGATCAGCTGGATTGTGACCTGTGCACACCATGGTTCGGTGATGCCCTGTGGATCATGATAGCTATTTGATTTATCATTTCATATGACATTGAATTTACAGTTTGATTCAGATATTGCTATGAGATTATTGCTTTCATGACCTTGATTACTATGCTTTCACTATTGCACGCATCCTTTGACATATTGATTCAACTTAAGATGATCAGCATTGACGGTCTATTGTTCTAGACCATGCTATTTCACCAGTTCTATTGAACTTGGTAATAATACTCCGATGTTCCGCCATGTGAATTTTCTGGTAGCTAGCCCAGTATGTGGCTGATCCCCACAATTAAAGCATGAGCGTGGCTTGAACATCATTCGACTCTATGACTACTATGTCTAAATCATGAGTGGCTGTAGCGGCAGTCAAGATATATCACGCTAGACCCATGATCCGCTTGATAATGTATGTATTCTGAAAATCTATATTCTCACTAAGCTTTGCTTACATTTGCTATTTACATTTTTTTACAGGAAAAGATAAAGGAAAGTCACCTGGTGGACCTAGTTCTTAGGTCTTACAAGATCAAGACAGAAGTTTTCATAGACCTCTACTCAGCAAACCTTTTTTGGTACTGATTGGAAGATGACAATGTGGTGCTTTGGGTAGATTTATCTTGATTGTATGATGACATGAATTAGATTAGACTTGTGCCCTTTATAAGTTTAATTTGAAAACTGTAACTTGCACTAAAATTGTATTAAACTTAAATCCTAATATGTTTGTATTTGTTATTTCAATTCCGCAATTTAATTACTCTATCTTAGTTATGGTTGATATCGTATTGCATGATGTGGGACCTTGATTCAGACGACTGCCCCGTAAGGGATGGTCTTCACATGCAAATGCAGAATTCATATACAATCATGAACTAACACATGACTTGTATTCATAAAGCCTCATCTATTGCAATACACTTTCAATAACAAAACTAGACTGTTGTCGTCACACCGGATGTTCCAACAATAATTGAATTCCAGACCTGATTTTCTCATCATTCAACATAGAACTTGCGATGACACACAAGGAGTTTGAATTTTTATTAGTTCATTCTTCTGAATTTCAGTTGACTGATTCTTTGCTTATATGCAAGTGGAATTTCATAGATACTCTAATGAAGACATTTTTTTTGAAATTGTATGCAACTTTTAATGACATATTTTTTAGGCACACCTAAATTGATTATTCTGAGAAATACAAGTGTTTTTAGACACTTGAGATTTTTTTCCCTGAGCTTAATTGTGAGCTAAAATGATACATTCTATATCTCACTGGTGTCTGAGACATATCACTGAGGCTAATTGTTCTAGTCTTTGTGATTTTCATTATCTCAATTCTTCTAAGATTCTCTTTGTTCATAATCTGATTCTCCCATATCATTCTAATTCTTCCATTTCATTCACTTTTTATTAATTCTCTCATATCCCCCAAACACTAATCATTCATGAAAATATGATTCATTTCATATTCTATATCAGATTTTATGTTTCATTATGAATTCCTCCGACTCCCAAATTCATTATAATTCAAACCCATTATCTCATTTTTTGCAATACCTCTTGCGCTTATATATTGAGAATTTTTGATATATTTTCCTTGATAGTCTGTTGACTTTGACATTGCAGCAACTGACTTATTAGGTATATAAGTCGCTCTAGGGTCTGACAAGTGCCAGTAGACCTACCTAGGAAGAAATCCACTGTGTAGTTTAACAGGGTGAGTGTCTTAGGGCACCATATAAATCGTTAATGTCTTCAAGTCTAAAAAAAATAATCTGCTTTGCTGAATGTGTATAGTTTCCCATCAAATCTATGAACTGTAAAGACTTGATGGTAGAAATGTTCTCCAAGTATTTCAGTGTACACTTTTCAAGGGAACCCATTATGAACCCTGAATACACAAATCTTGCTGGTTGTTTCTTCGTATTCATTAAAGTATTGTAATCCTAACGCCTCATTCGATGTGCATTTGTGATCTCGTAAATCAGTCTATCATCTAACTTCATCACTTTATCAGAATACATGCTTCTGGGTTTTTTTATCTTCAAGAAAAACGTCTCGTTTATATTCTTTTTCCCAATCTATTTGTTAATCCAACAATCTCAACCTTCTCTCTCTCCCTTCCCTTCTATCTATAAGGTGACACATGCAATCATGTTCTTCTTATATGCAAGTCTGCATGGCCTTTCTCAAAGCTTCATCTTTTCTTGTCATCCCCAACCAACACTTACTTTTCCTAGAATAACGCCATAAAATTTTTGGAATGAACGAATGATTTAGCTTTCTCTTCAGCTTTTACCTTTTTTCTTCACTTCTTATAAAGCAAGAATATCATAGTCTTCGATAGGTTCTCTTTAACTTCAAGATATTCATCAAATGGAACAAAAGAAGCTTTTGGAATTTCAGTGGTCTCTGTGCAGATTGCAGGACTAGAGATTATTGATAAAGATGTGTTTTTTGGATGCTCAGGTGATTCAAAAGATTCTGAGGCACAAAAGTAGTATAACCCAAAGTTTGATGAACGCCAATAGGACTTGGAATGTGTGGAGTTGGACTTAAATTTTATGGGACTTCAGTTGATTCTTAAGAATCACTCAAAAATGTTTCTACAAAAACATCGGATTATTCCTGTTTGGCACAAAAAGGCCTCGATCAAACCTGTTCTATATCATAGGGGGAGATTTCTAATCAAACCTAATGGATACACTTAAGGGGAGAATTTAAGGCTTTTTAATGACTTATTGAAATCTGATAAGTGATTTGAAAAATCTGCCTAAGTCTGTTTCGCACTGTTACATTAGTTGTAACTTGGCAGATTGTCAAAGCTGTCCATAACTGTTGGACAGGTTTGACAGAAACTGTCTAAGCTGTTCATGTCTATTGAACAGTTTTTGACTCAAGTAAGTGTTCTACTTTTTTATGAACATATGCTGTTTTTTGTGAACAGGTTTTACACTTTATGGAATTTGTTTCCATGTCCGCATGCAAATTCTTGAACGTAAAAGTCCGTCAACTACTCAAGACAATGTGGAAAATCAGGAACTGCCCGTTCTGCCAAAGTTGTTCTGAAGCATGAAGACAAAGAGGATATCTGAAATGGGTGACAGACGATTTCTTATATCAAAATAGCATTACAATGAAGAGTAAAGGTCTAAAGTTGACATTCCTCTTTAAGGTAAAGTTGTGGACGACAGAGACAAAAATGAAAAGACAAAGATTATGCAGCAAATGAACAAAGCCTAATTTGTCAGATTTATGCAGACTAGTAATATTGTCTTTTTGCTAGACATTCCCACTTTCTCTACAACCAATGAAGAAGCTTCACTGAGATTCTTTGTATGAGTATAAAAGAGAAGCTTCCAAGGAATTAGAGTATCAAGAGAGACATCCAAAAACAGTGAACGTGTATTGCAAAGCAAAGTGTGTTTTTCATGCATGCAAGTTTTGTTTCAACTTAGAGTAAAGTAGTATATTGTGTCTAAGTTTTTCAACCTCAAAGCTGCTCTGTCTATTTCTTGTGTAAATAGTGAGTGAAACTCATTGAGTCAATTCATTATAACTAGTCTGATTGAGTCTTAGATTATTTTAAAATCTGTTGTTTCAATTCTGTCATCTCAGTTTGGATCATTCCGCAATCCAAACTTCTTTGTAATTTAATAAGTGTTAATATAAACATACAAACATTGAGAAAATGTGTGTGATAAAGGATTATCTGTATTCATCCCCCCAACTACAGCTTATCTAAACATACTTAGGAAACCTTTTAGATCTACACATTGTTGTAATCCACTAACTCCTCTTCTTCTTCCTCCTCTTCATCAATTTTCACAATATCAGCCAATTTAACCCCATTAGTCTTAGGCTTTTCAACCCTTGACTCTTCTACTACTACTTCACTAATGTCCACTTCTTTATAAGGAAATTCAACTGGCTATGGTGTGACACATAATGGTGAGGACGTCACAACCAACTGTAATTGTTCAGGTATTCAGTTTATGAGAATACGCTTTAACCTATTGATCTTTTATTCCCTATTCATAATCCGTGTTCTTGATTGTGAATTGTGTATATCAATTCTGTGAATAGCATATGTATTGATAAGTATTTCACAATGACTATCCGGAAAACATATCAGTGTCAACATCAAACATTGCTGAATATAGGTCACATAGATTTTTAAATCAATTGTGCAAACAAGTTTCGAAGGAAACTTGGTGTTTATTGGTTTGATATATCTTTTTCTAACTAGGATGCAAATCTTTTAGGGGAAGATAAGCTTATATTGTTGTTGTAGAGGGAGAGATTATTACAATTTGTAGGGGGAGAGTGAATTGTTGATGTAAATTCTCTGATGTAATTTTTGTTCTAAAGATGCGTGTAATATTTTTTTCCTGAGTACGTATTTGTTTGAGGGGGAGAGTATATATGAGATTTTGCAAGCCTTTGAAGTTCTAATGCATGGTGATTATAGCTCTTATGTTGATCATGATAGTGAGAAATGATAAATTTCAGAGTCTACATGTTTATCAGCTGAAAGAGACGTTTCTACTTCTTAAGAATTTTATGAGTTTGAAGAGGATAAAGATGAATTTTTGTTCTGAAAAGGGAGTATCTTTAATTGAGAAGAGAAGATCATAGAATTCAAGATATGAACATCAAAAAGATATTGCTAAAGACATTGTTTGAAGATTCTAAGTTCAAAAGAGAAGAACCTACTAAAGTTACGGATTGAAGTTAAAGAATTTTGTGATTACTAAAGAGATCAAGATATGAAGAAAGGTTTTTTTTTTCGATAATTTTTGTGTAATTTATACTCTTTGTAAACGTCCCTGTGTCTGTACTTAATTTGTTTTTAATTGCTTTTTTTTCCACAACAGGGGAGAATGTTAGGTTACAAATTGTGATGAAATTAAAAGTTTATGGATTTCATTTGTAATTAAGCTAGAGATTAGATATTAGCTATTAATGGAAATTACCAAAGACATCTTCATTAAGTCTTTGAAAATCTCTCATTTTCATGCGTGTGTAATTCAATGTGTAAAAGAGAGAACTCTTTCAATAGAATGGCAGTATGTTTAAAATGTTCATGATTCACCTAGATCTGGAACTAACATTTGATGCTATAGTTATATATTAAAAATTTAACTGAAACATGGCCTAATAGGTTTTAAGTCCATATAAGTCACTTATGACATAAGCAAGACCATGACTGAAGCAATGAGATGATAAATGATAGATTCATGAAACTGGGATCCACTTAAGTCATAGGACTGCATTGAATAAGTTCCAATGACAAGTAGACACATGAGTGTAGTTAAGTTCTTAATAGTTATTCAGTTGTCGGAGAAGCCATAAGCTAATATTAAGTAGCCAATAACGACATGATACTTCTTATTATCCATAATTAAATGAAATTAGAGCTATACAAAGAACGAGGCTTGAATTTTTACCATTAAAGATTATGATTTGACAAGTGTGGGAGGTCTGGATCTCTGAGTTAATTGAAGATCTTTTGACTCTATCCAGATTGGTTGATGAAAAGATTAGAAAATGTGATGGAGATCCTAATTGCATATTTCATAACGGTTAGCTAAATTAGACTAAAAAAAATTAAACTGTTTAATAGAAATCTATATTGATGATATATGTTGATGACGAAGAAAGCATAAGAAATATGAAAATACATTGAGGTGATCCTGGTATGATAGATATACCACTAGGGTTTACGTAGTTTGTAGAAGCTAAGGTCTCACCTATGAATAGATTATTCAACGTAGGAAGGTGCAACAATATACCACAACGGTTCCTTGGAGAAACTACAATGAGATGAATCAGAAGTTATAAGATAAATCCTTGTTTTTGTGGAGTTTGAAACGTGTATAGATATTGTGGCCAAAAACTAGACAACCTCAAGACTAACTCTAGGGGTGAAGATGTGGAATACTGATGGTGTTGATTTGCTTTTGTTACAAATTTATAGTTCTCACATAGCATTATTAATTAGTGTTGAACTTTATGGATTCATACCAAGTCTTGAATCAAAAGCATAGAGAGATAAATCAAGGCTGGAAACATATAAGCAAACTTTGAAAAATTATAATAAGAATATGTTAGTATGTTATATGTAAAAAATACCTATATTTACTTGCTTCGCACTCTCTATTGTCAAATACAGACGCATATTTCTCACCAGACAATGTGAGTCTATTATAAGATCTCTAGAAATATATTAATGGCTCAAAGCTAGCTTTGAATCAAAAGTAAAGTGCCAATGATAATTAAAGCTTATTTAAAGTATCTCAAAGTCTTCAGAAACATTGTTGAGCAGTAATGAGTCCAAGCTAAGTGTCAAAGTCATATAGAGCGTGTTTAAAGTGTGTCAAAGCCTTCAATTGTTATAAAAGCCTTATTATGCTTGTGGAACCATTTCATTGTATTTTAAAGCCATTGATGCAAACATTTGCAGTACTGTGAGTAATAGATTATCATGTTTACATGTGTTTTACATAAATGAGACATATTTTTGCTTCATATGTGCTTTACATAATTGAGACACATTTTCGCTTTGTATGTGTTTTACATAATTGACACATACCCTCAATAGAGCTTATGTGAGTGATTGCAAACACTGAGGCATAGGCGGTGTAACAACCCGAATTTAGTTTAACGTTAATTAGCAAACTGATAGTAAATTTTATTTCAATTTAGCTATGTAAATTGTACTAATTAATAAAAGTAATGTTATGAGTTATATGTGTTAATTATATGAAAACTAAAGTTAACGATACAAAAATGTCATTTTCCCGAAACTTGTTATAATAAATCACTCATCAGATTGTTCATCTACACATTCCAATAACAAGCAAAAAGAAATTTGAGGGACTCTCACACTAAAAGCTCCTTCATCTCACAATAATTCTGCACAAATTATTGATCATAAACCAAGACACAAGTTGGAGTTCGTCAATCTAGCATCAACCATCAAGTTCCTAACAAGAATATAAGGTAATATCCATCTAAAATTCATTTATATGTGTGTGAAGTACATTACGGTTCCTGGAATTCTTATGAACTTCAAATGTATTTCAAATCATCAAAGTAACAATCAAAATGTGTTTTAATCATCAAATGAAGTTCATGCATGTATTAAACTAGTGTTTATTTATTCAATCTTGCAATATAATGGTCTATTAAAATCAAAGCAAAGACCAAGAGAGTTAGTCTCGGACCTACTTCTTTTTGATTGAGAGTCCAAGAATTGGCATTTGTCCATGATAACTGGTTTCTCAATTAATTCACTTTTCCATTAGACAACAATTTGCCCATCACCCTCTCTGTTTTTGTTATAGAATAGTAACATATATTGATATGTGAGGCGGCATATATGTGTGTTTGTGAGTTAATATGGAACCTTGAGACTTGCAAGTCTCAGGGTAGGAGAGTGGGGAGGGGGGCTGGATTAAAAATGTGAGTGTTTAATCAAGATTTAGCAATCATATGTGCGCATAAGATGGGCCCCAAAACTTGTAAGTCTCGGGATGACTCATAAGATTAAAACAACAATAAAAATTGCATATACACACATACATATAAGTGTGTGTTCTATGCCATAACAGATGTGTAATGTGTATGCTGGAGTGCTTGACCCCGAGATTGAATCTCGAGGGTGATCATATGTAAAACAAAAAAAAGAAAACAATATCAGCAACATGATATATATATATATATATATATATATATATATATATATATATATATATATATATATATATATATATATATATATATATATATATATATATATATGTATGTATGTATATACATACACTACTAATAAAGCATTTAGCATCATGGTCTTAAAACACAACTCTACTTGTATAAGTTAATACACATTTATGCATACTCTTGAACATTAAGACATACAAGTCTTTAATGCATTATGCAAAAATAACTCATGCATAACAAAATAAAAGGTTGTTCCTCTCCCCATGGTTCTGCAAGCATCAAAGTTCCTTACTACATTTGAATTTTTGATAACGTAAACAATGTTTGAAGTTTAAACCACAACCCAAATCTTCCACTTCCTCCTCTTCGTGTCCGCAAAGGCAATCTTTATCTGTCTCTCTCTCTCTCTCTCTCTCTCTCTCTTAGAATAACTTAAGCAGTTTCCTCCCTTCATTAGTTCGCTTTTCGGCCTTTGCTGCTCCCCCCCTCCGTTTGTCGTCGGTTGTTGTCACCCTCCAGCAGAAGTAGCCAACCAGGCAAGCAGTGACGCAGCGCTGAGTGCCCTCTCCCTCTTGTTGCTTGTTTTAAGTGTGGGGAAAGTGGATATATGGCTAGGGAATGCACTTAGAACAGTGGTGGATGCGGTGGTGAAGGTAGGTATGGTGGCGGTGGTGGATATCGTGGACGTGGTGGCGTTGGCTTCAATAACCGATGATCTGATACTGTGGATAGTGGAGCATAAGGGGTAGTTGTGCCTCTTCAAATTTACTTTATCTTCATTTCATTATCTGCATTTGTCTTTTTTTTTTATGTGATGAATCACTGGGGTGAACCATAGCTTAATATGTTTACTTTTTGATGAGTTTTTTGTTAGGTTTTCTTCAAGTTAATCAAAACGTCAGTAGAAAATGGCATGTGATACCTGATATATAAGGGTTTCACCTATGTTATCTTTTGTTTTTTTATTTTAAGGATAAAGAATTAGGGTTCTAAGTATTTAACTATGGTTTTTATGGGAATAAAATTTATATTTCTCAGTGTAAAGGTTGTATGCATATGGGTTTGGAGGTTTATATGGAAACCATTAAAGAAAAACAAGGGTTACCCAAAATTGATTCAACAATTCGATCCAATATTTGTTTTTATGATTTATTTACTAGGTAGTTATCTCATATATAATGTGATTGCATTTTGATGGTTATTTTTTTGTCGAATTCTTTAGGGGCAACACCTAAATCAGTTTTGGAGCTCATGGATGTCAAACATAACACATTAGCTCATGTCAAGAGCCATTTACAGGTGTCCTCTCTCTCTCTCTCTCTCTCTTGCTCATGTCTTAAAGCCCCTGACTTCCTAACCAATATTTGTTTCTGTAACCTTAATTAATTTATAACTAGCAGAGTGGTTTGTATATTCTTGTCATAAATGGGACTTGTCATCAGTATGTCGAAGGTTAAGAAGGCAAGATATGGAGTAAGAGGGATTTTCCATGGACCATGATGCTGGAGGTTTGTGGCAATGTCAGTGTTTAAATTCGTATGCGTCTGAACTTAGTGGTGATAATCGGCTAATACTTCTATTTCAGGCTTATAACAATAGAGTTTTTGGGAACAATTCCTTCCGTCCCAACCAAAGAGAAGTGATTAATGTGACAATTAGTGGAAATAACGTTTTTGTATTAATGCTAACTGGAGGTGGAAAGAGCCTCATATATCAGGTATCACATGCCATTTTCTACTGACTTTTTTGTGCTTGTACACAGAGTTGCATCCCAGCTGTGGCAGTAGGATTTTACGATTATAGGAACATGGTGCTTGAACTCAATGGCATTCTGTTTTAGGTAAAGACAGAACTTACCAGCATCATTATATTAAGTCAGTTCTAGTTCAATATCAAGCGTGTTGATGCTAAATTTTTTCTAATATAAACTTTTTGCTTTTTAGAGGACCAACATTGCTCAAGTTTTATGCCCCTTACTATGACAGGATGTGTTTGATTGTATGGTCAGTATCTAACCTAACCTGTGGTTGGATATTTTTTCCTTAATTTAATATACCAAGCTTTGGTAATCAGTTGCCATAAGGTTTAGAGCCTAGTTAAAATGGAAGTCTACTTGTTATCTCCAATGTAATAAGTTTGAATGTGTCTTGCAGCTGTCTTCTCCAAGTGATGAATGCATATGATGTTGCATAAAGATTAACTAAAATAGATGTTTGGTTGCATCTATAGATTCATCTCTCTGGATTGCGAGTTTTATTTTTGTCCATGTTTGGAATTGTCTATGAAATTTTACTGTGTTTGTTGATATACGCACTTCCTTTGATTCAATATATTTACATTGAAACAACTCATATGTCAAAATATGTAGGTATCCTCTCGGATCCAACACTGGATAAATCTTTTCGTAAAACTGCAGATGATGTTCAGAGCTCATTGTTGCACACAGTTAATACATAGTCAGTTAGGATCTTTCTCATTTCACCAATTTAGCCTATGGGATGCTTTTTAAAGTAATCCGTATGTCCTAATAAAGAATAAAATTCTAGAAACAGAAGGATGATACTACATGAACTCTCTTATATGTGTCATTTGAAGTATCACAACGCTTAGATACTCACATGTAAACTATCTTTGCTTATTGTAAGATTCCAAAAGTTCATTTTCTATGAGCATTTCTTTTTTGTCTATTGCAAAGTATAGTGCTTTTTTAGATATCTTGCAAACTTTAGTGTGCTGACACTAAATATGTTCTTCTCCCTTTATATAAAGAACATGCATGATACTAATCTGGCATTTGGTTTGCGAAATGAAATGCTAATGAATTAAACTTTAATGTTTTAAACTATTGATAAAACAACTAAAGAATTAAATTTTGTAATCAGATTCTTAGTTTATAGGATTTCGACATACTTTCATTATCATACATGAATTAGATTTCACCCCATACATGAATCCTACATCATTAATCAATACTAAAAACTATTTTAATCCTCACCATCAATCACAGTAATAACCAAAATTTAAATTGTAATTTCTTTGAATTCCATTACATGACACCAGCGTCAAGTAAATGTAAAATCTTTGCTGCCGCCGCTTTGCGCGGACATAATACTAGTTTATATATATATATATATTCATGTATGTATATATATTCATGTATGTATATATGTACATGTATGTATGTAAGGTGTGTATGCTGTCCAAAACCAGAAACATTATCAGCAACTTTGAAATTCATGTGTGTGTGTCTTTCATGCTGTAAATAACAAAAAAATCAAAGCCCATGTGTGTGTGTTCCGTGTACTAATAGGAAGAAATCAACACCAGCAAAAATAATAGTTGAGTGTGTGTGCAACATGTGACCCCGATACTAAGTCTTGGGAAAGTGGAGGTGTGTGTATAGGACCTTGGTCCTTGGCCTTGGTTCTCGTCCCTACGCGTGATAACTTTCGGCCTCAAGGCCTACGACATACGCCTTGGTCTTGTTTCTTTTGACCCCGAAATCTATTCATATGGTAGTATTTAATTGGTTTGATTAACCATTCTAGGTCCTAAAAATAGAATCAGCCATCACTTAAATGGGTTCATAAGTTGGTTTTAAATTTGATAAAAGTCGTGTGTCTCTCTCTCCCTCTCTCTCACTCTCACTCTCTCTCTCTCTCTCTCTCTCTCTCTCTATATATATATATATATATATATATATATATATATATATATATATATATATATATATATATATATATTATATATATATATATATGTATATATATATATATATATAATCTATATCTGTGATGTGGTGTGTGTGTTGTGTGTGTGGTTACATTGTATTTCATGTTAAACCATACTACATACATACATACGTATATACACACCCATATAGTATATATACATATAGTCTATATATATATATATAATTACATATATATATTAATATATATATATATATATATATATATGTATGTATATACATTGTTATTTCATGGTTTAAGCCTAAGGGCATGCATCATTTGTGAGTGACATTTCATTATGCTTACTAAGAATAAGCCAATTAATAATCATCGTATAAGTGTCCAATTTGGTCATAAATGTAATACCTAGGTCATCAAAGGTCTAACTAACAACTAAAAGTCACATTTAAGCTACATAATATTCATACAATAATGTCATTAAAGTTTGTAAGGCTCATATAAATGTGAAAGGTAATCGAACGAACAAGTTCTGTCAAATCTAAAATGTGTAATAATGTCAAAGTCCTATATAGTCAAAAAAAACTTTTAAAGATATTACCAATGTCCAGTCAGGGCTATTGAAAGTGAATAAAAGTCCATAAAGTCAAGTCAAAGTCTAGAAAGTCCAAGTCTAAGGGAACTAAAGGTGGAATAATCCACTTGTCAAAGTCAAACTCAACTTAAGAGACATAAAGCAGTAAACCTATGAGTTGTAGATCTATCTGAATACATGCTCGTCTTTCAATGAGACATTTTATTGTTCTATGTTTTGTCTGAAGAATTTAATATTCAAGCTTGAATGTGTGTTGTGCACATCATTGTAAAGGGTACATTATGGTACAGATAATGCAATTTCAACTTGGTCCATAGTCCACTATTCAAGCTACATTTTGGTACAAATAATGCAAGATGATCATTGTGGTGGTTTTGGCAGACATATAGAAATGTATTGTGGTTATATAACAAACTAGTGTCCTGTTTGGAAGACCTGTTGTTACGGAGGAGTCGTAACGACTAGGTCCCAAGGAGCAATACAACATCAATCTATACTAAGATAGATTATATAAAGTGCGGAATTAAGTCATATTACAGAAGTTTGGATTAGCTTACAATAAGTTTAAAAAAAACTACAAAAGGGCACAAGGACACTATTGTATTACATAACAACAATGCATAATCCTGCATCTACCCAAACCACCACCATAACTTCTACATTCGGTACCAATTGTAGATAAAGTAGTGGTCTTATGACTTCAAATTCGGGCGTGCAGATCCTAAGGACTTGGTTCAGCAAGACCTTTTTCTTTGACTTTTCCTATAAAAACATTCAACAACTGTAAGAGTTGGGCTTAGTGTGATTATAGATTTAACAAATAACATGCAAAGACATTTAAATCAGAGACTTGACTTTTGACTATACGCATTTTGACTTTGAGCTCTGACTTTCACATTAGACTTTATGCCTTTAGACTTTGACTTTAAGCACGATTTAAACAAGGCTGCCATTATTAGCGAGACAGTATGATACACATGACTTAAGATCGGATGAGGTTTATCCCATGCACATGCTTTAAAATGTGGGGACTAGCCACATACTAGGCTAGCTATAAGTAAATCAACGTGGGAGGACATCAGAGTAGACTTAATCATTGACTGACATAGACTTATTCAGACTTGATTTGTGTGGAAGCATATGAAAGCATCGATAAGAAAGCAGATGACTGAAAGCATATAAAGTAATGAATCAAGATAGCAACGACAATATATATCCAAGACATATTTCAATTTTAAAGACATGTGTGCAGGATGATATATTAAAATCTATCATGATCATCTGGGCATCACCATACCAAGGTGTGTACAGGTCACATTCTAGCTGAGCATATAGACTTTTAAATAAAGCTACAACAACAATATGTCTCACATGAAGACAAACATGTACACAGTTATATCTATAACTCACAGTTAATGGTTTTAAGGCATGACTGTTGAATTTGACTTTCGCAAGCGGATTCTATCCACCACCTGAGTTATCTCAGGATTTAGCTTTAGCTGTACTGAATTTAGCTTGGTTTTACCGGCCCTGGCTTGACTCTACTGGCGTTGGCTTGCTTTTCTGACTTTAGCTTGCCTTTATTGACTGGGCTTGACTTTAATAGCTTTAGCTTGATTTTTCTGGCTTGGCTTTACAGACTTTAGCTTTATAACATAGTTCAGATTTAGCTAAACCTGTTCAGTATTTGGCAATCACATTTACATAAGCTTTCTTAGCTTTACACAACATAGATGTGTAATTCAGTTGAATTCTTGGACTTTCTGTAGCTTATGTATACACTTATTGCATTGAATAAGCTTATCAAGTCATTTGTCTTTGTTTAATCATTATTTGACTTATGGATTAGTCTTGAAATGATTTTGTTAAATTTATAGACTTTCATGAACATATATGTCCTTATGAGATCATTATTTGACTGTATATGCATACAATGTGTATTAGTCACATGGGCCACATTTAAAGCCAAGAATCAAGGCTTTGAGCCTATGTTTAAAGCTTCTCTTTGTTTCTCATGGCAATGAATAACATGCTTATTGAAATGCCATCATTATTCACTCACAAATATGCTTCATAACTATGTACTTACCATGGCTTTGTTTTGTAATTCTTTAATACTATGCTTTTATAAATTGAAACTGTCCCTTAAATGCATACTCACATATGTAATACTCTTTAGTTTGATGCAACTTGTAGATTTAGGTATATATATGACTGCTGGACATCTTTAATCATACACCAAGACACACAAATTATATGTTCAATACATGTGCATATATTACAATTACGCACACATTTATGCATAATACTTGTTGCATATTTTCTATTTTAAACTTATAAAATACACTACACACACAAGAGCAACATGATGATTTAAAGTAAGATGTTAAGGTGGTGTTGTTGGCCATCACATACACATCTTCTGTTTTTATTCCATAAAATTACACACATAACAGATTTATACATACTTATAATATGCATACATGTATTCATGATTATGCCCTGCTGTTGGGGCTGATTTTGACTTATTATAACATATGACTGTATATATATTGCTATCATATTCACACACTACTGCACATATTAGAACATATATAAATGTATTGGTGTTGTCCACAACCACAAAACACGCACACACACTGATGCATATTTAGAGTATATATGTGTATAAATTGACTGTTGATTTTGATCTTTGTACGTATTATGCTTACTATGGCTACTGGTTCTAATTGACACAAGCACACCCTAAAACATCACTACCTTCTGCTCAATATATATATTTATATTGTGTGCTGTCACTGTCGTTTATGTCACACACAATCACACATAGCACACAAAAGATATATATGTGTGTGTGTGTTTGTGTTTGGTGTTGTCCTTATTGTTTCTGCATTACACACGCACAATTACTTTTATATATATATATATATATATATATATATATATATATTCTTTTGCTATTCTGATTCTACACATAGATTTATATAAAAAAGGAATGGGATAGCTGTTGTTCATCTATGAACATCCGAGACTAATATTTAATTGGAAAGGTTGTTGCTGGTTCCTCTTATACCCTCTGCACACATCCGAGATTCAAATAATAAAATAACATAGCTGCTGATATGTTTCTTTTTTTTTTTTTCAAAACAACAAACATCCGAGATTTGTATAAAAGAGAGGTTGCTGCTGGTATATTTGATACTTCCAAGATTGACAGCAAAAGAAAAAGGAGAAAGCTGCTGGTCATTCATACACATCCGAGATTCAAGATTTGTGGAACTCGGATCTTTCATATACAATACACACATCAAAGACTTGATTTAAATTTCAATAATTAAGGGTTGTTGATATTCAGTTCATACATCCGAAACTTACATCCAAAAACAAGTTTTGAATGTTTCTTTTCATGCAAACTCTTATGCACTCACTTAATCATGTACTCTTGGTTTTCTGTCTTTTTTTTTTAAATTCCAGCAGCCACAAAAGAAGATAAAAAGATAGATTGATGCATCAAATTCATGACTAAACTCACACAAATACATTCAAGCCATGGCCGAAGGCCAAATGGCCTTCTTGGCCGTTCTTTTCAACTCAAAACAGAAACAAAAACCTCATGGACAACAACCATCTAGAATCTCAGAACTTTACTTTAAATTTTTGCGTTAAAGCTTCAACTTGTTAAGATGACAAACAAAACATATAGGACATGGATGTATGTTACTATCTATTTGTAACACTACTTCATGCATAATTTCATGGTTTATAAAGCTTTTGAATCCATATAAATTTTCCAGAAAACCGAGGCCTTCATTTTGCCAACAACAACACATTAAATGCTAAAATTACTTTGAATCGTTGTAAAATCTTGTTGCTTGATGTCTTGGTCTTGTTTATTGCTTGATACTTGAATTTGATTGCAAGTTTTTGTGATGGATTGAAGATTGGAGCCGTGTGTATTGAGAGAGAGTAGAAATAGTTCGCATTTCTTTGTTAGGTGATAAAATGAGCAGACAACGGCTCATTTGGGTATTTATATTTATAAGCTTTTAATTTTTAACAAATTGGCCACCAAACTTACCTTTCTTTTAAATTTAACATCATAATGCATAACTATATATATAATTAAATCATATGACTTGTTACTTTTACTATCTTAAATAAACATTGCTGATAATACAATTAAACTTATATTTAGCTTATTGATTAATGCTAAACTTGTTAATTGAAACAACTCATATGTCAAAATATGTAGGTATCCTCTCGGATCCAACACTGGATAACTCTTTTCGTAAAACTGCAGATGATGTTCAGAGCTCATTGTTGCACACAGTTAATACATAGTCAGTTAGGATCTTTCTCATTTCACCAATTTAGCCTATGGGATGCTTTATAAAGTAATCGATATGTCCTAATAAAGAATAAAATTCTAGAAACAGAAGGATGATACTACATGAACTCTCTTATATGTGTCATTTGAAGTATCACAACGCTTAGATACTCACATGTAAACTATCTTTGCTTATTGTAAGCTTCCAAAAGTTCATTTTCTATGAGCATTTCTTTTTTGTCTATTACAAAGTATAGTGCTTTTTTAGATATCTTGCAAACTTTAGTGTGCTGACACTAAATATCTTCTTCTCCCTTTATATAAAGAACATCCATGATACTAATCTGGCATTTGGTTTGCGAAATGAAATGCTAATGAATTAAAATTTCATGTTTTAAACTATTGATAAAACAACTAAAGAATTAAATTTTGTAATCAGATTCTAAGTTTATAGGAATTTGACATACTTTCATTATCATACATGAATTAGATTTCACCCCATACATGAATCCTACATCATTAATCAATACTAAAAACTATTTTAATCCTCACCATCAAACACAGTAATAACCAAAATTTAAATTGTAATTTCTTTGAATTCCATTACATGACACCAGCGTCAAGTAAATGTAAAATCTTTGCTGCTGCCGCTTTGCACGGACATAATACTAGTTTATATATATATATATATATATATATATATATATATATGTATATATTCATGTATGTATATATATTCATGTATGTATATATGTACATGTATGTATGTAAGGTGTGTATGCTGTCCAAAACCAGAAACATTATCAGCAACTTTGAAATTCATGTGTGTGTGTCTTTCATGCTGTAAATAACAAAAAAAAATCAAAGCCCATGTGTGTGTGTTCCGTGTACTAATAGGAAGAAATCAACACCAGCAAAAATAATAGTTGAGTGTGTGTGCAACATGTGACCCCGACACTAAGTCTTGGGAAAGTGGAGGTGTGTGTATAGGACCTTGGTCCTTGGCCTTGGTTCTCGTCCCTAGGCGTGATAACTTTCGGCCTCAAGGCCTAAGACATACGCCTTGGTCTTGTTTCTTTGGACCCCGAAATCTATTCATATGGTAGTATTTAATTGGTTTGATTAATCATTCTAGGTACTAAAAATAGAATCAGCCATCACTTAAATGGGTTCATAAGTTGGTTTTAAATTTGATAAAAGTCATGTGTCTGTCTCTCCCTCTCTCTCACTCTCACTGTCTCTCTCTCCCTCTCTCTCTCTCTCTCTACATATATATATATATATATATATATATGTATGTATATACATTGTTATTTCATGGTTTAAGCCTAAGGGCATGCATCATTTGTGAGTGACATTTCATTATGCTTACTAAGAATAAGCCAATTAATAATCATCGTATAAGTGTCCAATTTGGTCATAAATGTAATACCTAGGTCGTCAAAGGTCTAACTAACAACTAAAAGTCACATTTAAGCTACATAATATTCATACAATAATGTCATTAAAGTTTGTAAGGCTCATATAAATGTGAAAGGTAATCAAACGAACAAGTTCTGTCAAATCTAAAATGTGTAATCATGTCAAAGTCCTATATAGTCAAAAAAAAACTTTTAAAGATATTACCAATGTCAAGTCAGGGCTATTGAAAGTGAATAAAAGTCCATAAAGTCAAGTCAAAGTCTAGAAAGTCCAAGTCTAAGTAAACTAAAGGTGGAATAATCCACTTGTCAAAGTCAAACTCAACTTAAGAGACATAAAGCAGTAAACCTATGAGTTGTAGATCTATCTGAATACATGCTCGTCTTTCAATGAGACATTTTGTTGTTCTATGTTTTGTCTGAAAGAATTTAATATTCAAGCTTGAATGTGTGTTGTGCACATCATCGTAAAGGGTACATTATGGTACAGATAATGCAATTTCAACTTGGTCCATTGTCCACTATTCAAGCTACATTTTGGTACAAATAATGCAAGATGATCATTGTGGTGGTTTTGGCAGACATATAGAAATGTATTGTGGTTATATAACAAACTAGTGTCCTGTTTGGAAAACCTGTTCTTACGGAGGAGTCTTAACGACTAGGTCCCAAGGAGCAATACAACATCAATCAATACTAAGATAGATTATATAAAGTGCGGAATTAAGTCATATTACAGAAGTTTGGATTAGCTTACAATAAGTTTAAAAAAAACTACAAAAGGGCACAAGGACACTATTGTATTACATAACAACAATGCATAATCCTGCATCTACCCAAACCACCACCATAACGTCTACATTCGGTACCAATTGTAGATAAAGTAGTGGTCTAATGACTTCAAATTCGGGCGTGCAGATCCTAAGGACTTGGTTCAGCAAGACCTTTTTCTTTGACTTTTCCTATAAAAACATTCAACAACTGTAAGAGTTGGGCTTAGTGTGATTATAGATTTAACAAATAACATGCAAAGACATTTAAATCAGAGACTTGACTTTTGACTATACGCATTTTGACTTTGACATTAGACTTTATGCCTTTAGACTTTGACTTTAAGCACGATTTAAACAAGGCTGCCATTATTAGCCAGACATTATGATACATATGACTTAAGATCGGATGAGGTTTATCCCATGCACATGCTTTAAAATGTGGGGACTAGCCACATACAAGGCTAGCTACAAGTAAATCAACGTGGGAGGACATCAGAGTAGACTTAATCATTGACTGACGTAGACTTATTCAGACTTGATTTGTGTGGAAGCATATGAAAGCATCGATAAGAAAGCAGATGACTGAAAGCATATAAAGTAATGAATCAAGATAGCAACGACAATATATATCCAAGACATATTTCAATTTTAAAGACATGTGTGCAGGATGATATATTAAAAGCTATCATGATCATCTGGACATCACCGTACCAAGGTGTGTACAAGTCACATTCTAGCTGAGCATATAGACTTTTAAATAAAGCTACAACAACAATATGTCTCACATGAAGACAAACATGTACACATTTATATCTATAACTCACAGTTGGTTTTAAGGCATGACTGTTGAATTTGACTTTCGCAAGCGGATTCTATTCACCACCTGAGTTATCTCAGGATTTAGCTTTAGCTGTACTGAATTTAGCTTGGTTTTACCAGCCTTGGCTTGACTCTACTGGCGTTGGCTTGCTTTTCTGACTTTAGCTTGCCTTTATTGACTGGGCTTGACTTTAATAGCTTTAGCTTGATTTTTCTGGCTTGGCTTTACAGACTTTAGCTTTATAACATAGTTTAGATTTAGCTAAACCTGTTCAGTATTTGGCAATCACATTTGCATAAGCTTTCTTAGCTTTACACAACATAATTGTGTAATTCAGTTGAATTCTTGGACTTTCTGTAGCTTATGTATACACTTATTGCATTGAATAAGCTTATCAAGTCATTTGTCTTTGTTTAATCATTATTTGACTTATGGATTAGTCTTGAAATGATTTTGTTAAATTTATAGACTTTCATGAACATATATGTCCTTATGAGATCATTATTTGACTTTATATGCATACAATGTGTATTAGTCACATGGGCCACATTTAAAGCCAAGAATCAAGGCTTTGAGCCTATGTTTAAAGCTTCTCTTTGTTTCTCATGGCAATGAATAACATGCTTATTGAAATGCCATCATTATTCACTCACAAATATGCTTCATAACTATGTACTTACCATGGCTTTGTTTTGTAATTCTTTAATACTATGCTTTTATAAATTGAAACTGTCCCTTAAATGCATACTCACATATGTAATACTCTTTAGTTTGATGCAACTTGTAGATTTAGGTATATATATGACTGCTGGACATCTTTAATCATACACCAAGACACACAAATTATATGTTCAATACATGTGCATATATTACAATTACGCACACATTTATGCATAATACTTGTTGCATATTTTCTATTTTAAACTTATAAAATACACTACACACACAAGAGCAACATGATGATTTAAAGTAAGATGTTAAGGTGGTGTTGTTGGCCATCACATACACATCTTCTGTTTTTATTCCATAAAATTACACACATAACAGATTTATACATACTTATAATATGCATACATGTATTCATGATTATGCCCTGCTGTTGGGGCTGATTTTGACTTATTATAACATATGACTGTATATATATTGCTATCATATTCACACACTACTGCACATATTAGAACATATATAAATGTATTGGTGTTGTCCACAACCACAAAACACGCACACACACTGATGCATATTTAGAGTATATATATGTGTATAAATTGACTGTTGATTTTGATCTTTGTACGTATTATGCTTACTATGGCTACTGGTTCTATTTGACACAAGCACACCCTAAAACATCACTACCTTCTGCTCAATATATATATTTATATTGTGTGCTGTCACTATCGTTTTTGTCACACACAATCACACATAGCACACACAAGATATATATGTGTGTGTGTGTTTGTGTTTGGTGTTGTCCTTATTGTTTCTGCATTACACACGCACAGTTACTTATATATATATATATATATATATATATATATATATATATATATATATATATATATATATATATATATATATATATATATATATATATATATATATATATATATATATATATATATATATATATATATATATATATATATATATATATATATATATATATATTCTTTTGCTATTCTGATTCTACACATAGATTTATATAAAAAAGGAATGGGATAGCTGTTGTTCATCTATGAACATCCGAGACTAATAATTAATTGGAAAGGTTGTTGCTGGTTCCTCTTATACCCTCTGCACACATCCGAGATTCAAATAATAAAATAACATAGCTGCTGATATGTTTCTTTTTTTTTTTTTCAAAACAACAAACATCCGAGATTTGTATAAAAGAGAGGTTGCTGCTGGTATATTTGATACTTCCAAGATTGACAGCAAAAGAAAAAGGAGAAAGCTGCTGGTCATTCATACACATCCGAGATTCAAGATTTGTGGAACTCGGATCTTTCATATACAATACACACATCAAAGACTTGATTTAAATTTCAATAATTAAGGGTTGTTGATATTCAGTTCATACATCCGAAACTTACATCCAAAAACAAGTTTTGAATGTTTCTTTTCATGCAAACTCTTATGCACTCACTTAATCATGTACTCTTGGTTTTCTGTCTTTTTTTTTTAAATTCCAGCAGCCACAAAAGAAGATAAAAAGATAGATTGATGCATCAAATTCATGACTAAACTCACACAAATACATTCAAGCCATGGCCGAAGGCCAAATGGCCTTCTTGGCCGTTCTTTTCAACTCAAAACAGAAACAAAAACCTCATGGACAACAACCATCTAGAATCTCAGAACTTTACTTTAAATTTTTGCGTTAAAGCTTCAACTTGTTAAGATGACAAACAAAACATATAGGACATGGATGTATGTTACTATCTATTTGTAACACTACTTCATGCATAATTTCATGGTTTATAAAGCTTTTGAATCCATATAAATTTTCCAGAAAACCGAGGCCTTCATTTTGCCAACAACAACACATTAAATGCTAAAATTACTTTGAATCGTTGTAAAATCTTGTTGCTTGATGTCTTGGTCTTGTTTATTGCTTGATACTTGAATTTGATTGCAAGTTTTTGTGATGGATTGAAGATTGGAGCCGTGTGTATTGAGAGAGAGTAGAAATAGTTCGCATTTCTTTGTTAGGTGATAAAATGAGCAGACAACGGCTCATTTGGGTATTTATATTTATAAGCTTTTAATTTTTAACAAATTGGCCACCAAACTTACCTTTCTTTTAAATTTAACATCATAATGCATAACTATATATATAATTAAATCATATGACTTGTTACTTTTACTATCTTAAATAAACATTGCTGATAATACAATTAAACTTATATTTAGCTTATTGATTAATGCTAAACTTGTTAATTGAAACAACTCATATGTCAAAATATGTAGGTATCCTCTCGGATCCAACACTGGATAACTCTTTTCGTAAAACTGCAGATGATGTTCAGAGCTCATTGTTGCACACAGTTAATACATAGTCAGTTAGGATCTTTCTCATTTCACCAATTTAGCCTATGGGATGCTTTATAAAGTAATCGATATGTCCTAATAAAGAATAAAATTCTAGAAACAGAAGGATGATACTACATGAACTCTCTTATATGTGTCATTTGAAGTATCACAACGCTTAGATACTCACATGTAAACTATCTTTGCTTATTGTAAGCTTCCAAAAGTTCATTTTCTATGAGCATTTCTTTTTTGTCTATTACAAAGTATAGTGCTTTTTTAGATATCTTGCAAACTTTAGTGTGCTGACACTAAATATCTTCTTCTCCCTTTATATAAAGAACATCCATGATACTAATCTGGCATTTGGTTTGCGAAATGAAATGCTAATGAATTAAAATTTCATGTTTTAAACTATTGATAAAACAACTAAAGAATTAAATTTTGTAATCAGATTCTAAGTTTATAGGAATTTGACATACTTTCATTATCATACATGAATTAGATTTCACCCCATACATGAATCCTACATCATTAATCAATACTAAAAACTATTTTAATCCTCACCATCAAACACAGTAATAACCAAAATTTAAATTGTAATTTCTTTGAATTCCATTACATGACACCAGCGTCAAGTAAATGTAAAATCTTTGCTGCTGCCGCTTTGCACGGACATAATACTAGTTTATATATATATATATATATATATATATATATATATATGTATATATTCATGTATGTATATATATTCATGTATGTATATATGTACATGTATGTATGTAAGGTGTGTATGCTGTCCAAAACCAGAAACATTATCAGCAACTTTGAAATTCATGTGTGTGTGTCTTTCATGCTGTAAATAACAAAAAAAAATCAAAGCCCATGTGTGTGTGTTCCGTGTACTAATAGGAAGAAATCAACACCAGCAAAAATAATAGTTGAGTGTGTGTGCAACATGTGACCCCGACACTAAGTCTTGGGAAAGTGGAGGTGTGTGTATAGGACCTTGGTCCTTGGCCTTGGTTCTCGTCCCTAGGCGTGATAACTTTCGGCCTCAAGGCCTAAGACATACGCCTTGGTCTTGTTTCTTTGGACCCCGAAATCTATTCATATGGTAGTATTTAATTGGTTTGATTAATCATTCTAGGTACTAAAAATAGAATCAGCCATCACTTAAATGGGTTCATAAGTTGGTTTTAAATTTGATAAAAGTCATGTGTCTGTCTCTCCCTCTCTCTCACTCTCACTGTCTCTCTCTCCCTCTCTCTCTCTCTCTCTACATATATATATATATATATATATATATGTATGTATATACATTGTTATTTCATGGTTTAAGCCTAAGGGCATGCATCATTTGTGAGTGACATTTCATTATGCTTACTAAGAATAAGCCAATTAATAATCATCGTATAAGTGTCCAATTTGGTCATAAATGTAATACCTAGGTCGTCAAAGGTCTAACTAACAACTAAAAGTCACATTTAAGCTACATAATATTCATACAATAATGTCATTAAAGTTTGTAAGGCTCATATAAATGTGAAAGGTAATCAAACGAACAAGTTCTGTCAAATCTAAAATGTGTAATCATGTCAAAGTCCTATATAGTCAAAAAAAAACTTTTAAAGATATTACCAATGTCAAGTCAGGGCTATTGAAAGTGAATAAAAGTCCATAAAGTCAAGTCAAAGTCTAGAAAGTCCAAGTCTAAGTAAACTAAAGGTGGAATAATCCACTTGTCAAAGTCAAACTCAACTTAAGAGACATAAAGCAGTAAACCTATGAGTTGTAGATCTATCTGAATACATGCTCGTCTTTCAATGAGACATTTTGTTGTTCTATGTTTTGTCTGAAAGAATTTAATATTCAAGCTTGAATGTGTGTTGTGCACATCATCGTAAAGGGTACATTATGGTACAGATAATGCAATTTCAACTTGGTCCATTGTCCACTATTCAAGCTACATTTTGGTACAAATAATGCAAGATGATCATTGTGGTGGTTTTGGCAGACATATAGAAATGTATTGTGGTTATATAACAAACTAGTGTCCTGTTTGGAAAACCTGTTCTTACGGAGGAGTCTTAACGACTAGGTCCCAAGGAGCAATACAACATCAATCAATACTAAGATAGATTATATAAAGTGCGGAATTAAGTCATATTACAGAAGTTTGGATTAGCTTACAATAAGTTTAAAAAAAACTACAAAAGGGCACAAGGACACTATTGTATTACATAACAACAATGCATAATCCTGCATCTACCCAAACCACCACCATAACGTCTACATTCGGTACCAATTGTAGATAAAGTAGTGGTCTAATGACTTCAAATTCGGGCGTGCAGATCCTAAGGACTTGGTTCAGCAAGACCTTTTTCTTTGACTTTTCCTATAAAAACATTCAACAACTGTAAGAGTTGGGCTTAGTGTGATTATAGATTTAACAAATAACATGCAAAGACATTTAAATCAGAGACTTGACTTTTGACTATACGCATTTTGACTTTGACATTAGACTTTATGCCTTTAGACTTTGACTTTAAGCACGATTTAAACAAGGCTGCCATTATTAGCCAGACATTATGATACATATGACTTAAGATCGGATGAGGTTTATCCCATGCACATGCTTTAAAATGTGGGGACTAGCCACATACAAGGCTAGCTACAAGTAAATCAACGTGGGAGGACATCAGAGTAGACTTAATCATTGACTGACGTAGACTTATTCAGACTTGATTTGTGTGGAAGCATATGAAAGCATCGATAAGAAAGCAGATGACTGAAAGCATATAAAGTAATGAATCAAGATAGCAACGACAATATATATCCAAGACATATTTCAATTTTAAAGACATGTGTGCAGGATGATATATTAAAAGCTATCATGATCATCTGGACATCACCGTACCAAGGTGTGTACAAGTCACATTCTAGCTGAGCATATAGACTTTTAAATAAAGCTACAACAACAATATGTCTCACATGAAGACAAACATGTACACATTTATATCTATAACTCACAGTTGGTTTTAAGGCATGACTGTTGAATTTGACTTTCGCAAGCGGATTCTATTCACCACCTGAGTTATCTCAGGATTTAGCTTTAGCTGTACTGAATTTAGCTTGGTTTTACCAGCCTTGGCTTGACTCTACTGGCGTTGGCTTGCTTTTCTGACTTTAGCTTGCCTTTATTGACTGGGCTTGACTTTAATAGCTTTAGCTTGATTTTTCTGGCTTGGCTTTACAGACTTTAGCTTTATAACATAGTTTAGATTTAGCTAAACCTGTTCAGTATTTGGCAATCACATTTGCATAAGCTTTCTTAGCTTTACACAACATAATTGTGTAATTCAGTTGAATTCTTGGACTTTCTGTAGCTTATGTATACACTTATTGCATTGAATAAGCTTATCAAGTCATTTGTCTTTGTTTAATCATTATTTGACTTATGGATTAGTCTTGAAATGATTTTGTTAAATTTATAGACTTTCATGAACATATATGTCCTTATGAGATCATTATTTGACTTTATATGCATACAATGTGTATTAGTCACATGGGCCACATTTAAAGCCAAGAATCAAGGCTTTGAGCCTATGTTTAAAGCTTCTCTTTGTTTCTCATGGCAATGAATAACATGCTTATTGAAATGCCATCATTATTCACTCACAAATATGCTTCATAACTATGTACTTACCATGGCTTTGTTTTGTAATTCTTTAATACTATGCTTTTATAAATTGAAACTGTCCCTTAAATGCATACTCACATATGTAATACTCTTTAGTTTGATGCAACTTGTAGATTTAGGTATATATATGACTGCTGGACATCTTTAATCATACACCAAGACACACAAATTATATGTTCAATACATGTGCATATATTACAATTACGCACACATTTATGCATAATACTTGTTGCATATTTTCTATTTTAAACTTATAAAATACACTACACACACAAGAGCAACATGATGATTTAAAGTAAGATGTTAAGGTGGTGTTGTTGGCCATCACATACACATCTTCTGTTTTTATTCCATAAAATTACACACATAACAGATTTATACATACTTATAATATGCATACATGTATTCATGATTATGCCCTGCTGTTGGGGCTGATTTTGACTTATTATAACATATGACTGTATATATATTGCTATCATATTCACACACTACTGCACATATTAGAACATATATAAATGTATTGGTGTTGTCCACAACCACAAAACACGCACACACACTGATGCATATTTAGAGTATATATGTGTATAAATTGACTGTTGATTTTGATCTTTGTACGTATTATGCTTACTATGGCTACTGGTTCTAATTGACACAAGCACACCCTAAAACATCACTACCTTCTGCTCAATATATATATTTATATTGTGTGCTGTCACTGTCGTTTATGTCACACACAATCACACATAGCACACAAAAGATATATATGTGTGTGTGTGTTTGTGTTTGGTGTTGTCCTTATTGTTTCTGCATTACACACGCACAATTACTTTTATATATATATATATATATATATATATATATATATATTCTTTTGCTATTCTGATTCTACACATAGATTTATATAAAAAAGGAATGGGATAGCTGTTGTTCATCTATGAACATCCGAGACTAATATTTAATTGGAAAGGTTGTTGCTGGTTCCTCTTATACCCTCTGCACACATCCGAGATTCAAATAATAAAATAACATAGCTGCTGATATGTTTCTTTTTTTTTTTTTCAAAACAACAAACATCCGAGATTTGTATAAAAGAGAGGTTGCTGCTGGTATATTTGATACTTCCAAGATTGACAGCAAAAGAAAAAGGAGAAAGCTGCTGGTCATTCATACACATCCGAGATTCAAGATTTGTGGAACTCGGATCTTTCATATACAATACACACATCAAAGACTTGATTTAAATTTCAATAATTAAGGGTTGTTGATATTCAGTTCATACATCCGAAACTTACATCCAAAAACAAGTTTTGAATGTTTCTTTTCATGCAAACTCTTATGCACTCACTTAATCATGTACTCTTAGTTTTCTGTCTTTTTTTTTTTAAATTCCAGCAGCCACAAAAGAAGATAAAAAGATAGATTGATGCATCAAATTCATGACTAAACTCACACAAATACATTCAAGCCATGGCCGAAGGCCAAATGGCCTTCTTGGCCGTTCTTTTCAACTCAAAACAGAAACAAAAACATCATGGACAACAACCATCTAGAATCTCAGAACTTTACTTTAAATTTTTGCGTTAAAGCTTCAACTTGTTAAGATGACAAACAAAACATATAGGACATGGATGTATGTTACTATCTATTTGTAACACTACTTCATGCATAATTTCATGGTTTATAAAGCTTTTGAATCCATATAAATTTTCCAGAAAACCGAGGCCTTCATTTTGCCAACAACAACACATTAAATGCTAAAATTACTTTGAATCGTTGTAAAATCTTGTTGCTTGATGTCTTGGTCTTGTTTATTGCTTGATACTTGAATTTGATTGCAAGTTTTTGTGATGGATTGAAGATTGGAGCCGTGTGTATTGAGAGAGAGTAGAAATAGTTCCCATATCTTTGTTAGGTGATAAAATGAGCAGACAACGGCTCATTTGGGTATTTATATTTCTAAGCTTTTAATTTTTAACAAATTGGCCACCAAACATACCTTTCTTTTAAATTTAACATCATAATACATAACTATATATATAATTAAATCATATGACTTGTTACTTTTACTATCTTAAATAAACATTGCTGATAATACAATTAAACTTATATTTAGCTTATTGATTAATGCTAAACTTGTTAATTGAAACAACTCATATGTCAAAAGATGTAGGTATCCTCTCGGATCCAACACTGGATAACTCTTTTCGTAAAACTGCAGATGATGTTCAGAGCTCATTGTTGCACACAGTTAATACATAGTCAGTTAGGATCTTTCTCATTTCACCAATTTAGCCTATGGGATGCTTTTTAAAGTAATCGATATGTCCTAACAAGTTAATATATGTACGTATATATATATATATGTATGTACGTATATATATATATATGTATGTATATATATATATATATGTATATATATATATATATATAAAAGTCACTGTCGTTGTCACTACCTTCTGCTCAATATATATATTTATATTGTGTGTTGTCACTGTCGTTTTTGTCACACACAATCACACATAGCACACACAAGATATATATGTGTGTGTGTGTTTGTGTTTGGTGTTGTCCTTATTGTTTCTGCATTACACACGCACAGCTACTTTTATATATATATATATATATATATATATATATATATATATATATATATATATATATATATATATATATATATATATATATATATATATACATACAAATATGATTGCAGCCAAATGTGATGCTAATCACTACTCCTGGTGCATATATACGGAAAGCTAGCCGTGTATCATAGACTAATCATCTATTGCGATTAAATATCTAGTAGTGGCATTTCCTATCCTAAGGTGCATTCTCTCAATGGTGCAAACGTTAATAACTGCAGCATGAAAAAGGCATTTACTTTCATATTTTGCCACATATCATAGATGTATCATGATTAATCTTGTTATTTCACTATGTAATTAGATTACGGTTGGTATCTTAAATATTTAGTGGCAAAGGAAAAGGACAAGCTAGACCTTCTGCTTAGGTCTATCATCTGATCAACCTAGTGGACATTAGCAAATTATTTAGCTTGTGGTACTACCCAATAATTGCTTCGGGACCTAGGTAGCTCATTTAACTTTTTTATTGTGATGTATTAGCTGTTTAGAATTGTAACCTAGTAGAACGTGTTGTGCAAAAAAATATTGTTATACTTTATTGTGATTTATGTTAGTTCTTATTCTATCTTTATGGAGATTAGGACATTTATTTATTCTTTGGATTATTCTTGCATATTTATGGCAGGATGTCGCACTTCATACTGCGAGATTCTTTGTGAAGGCTTCGAGATTGTGATTGATAACTTTGAGATTTCCAATCAAGGGTTCAAAATTTCGACCACTTCTCAATTTCCATAGAAAATCTTTGAAATCATTATCAACTATCAAGATATCTAAAGATACACTTGCCATGGGTCCTGAGACTAAGCCACCCATTTTGTACATAGGTGAATATATATTCAGTCGAGAGAGAGGTTTATGGAATTTTTATGTTTTCATGATCTGGCTGATAAAATATTAGATACCTTGACTGATGACCTGCACAGTTCTTTGTAAGTATCCAGTTATTCCTAAAGTCCACCTGCGGATGATAGAATTGAAGTTGTACAACATGCGAATCTAACTGATGTTCAAAAGAGGAGGAAGCAAGGAGATAAGAGTGCCATGAAGTTTCTACTTCTATCTATTCCTAATGTAATCTATATCAGTCTGACCAACAACAAAATAACCAAGTCCATCGGGGTTGAAGTGTGTAAATTGATGAGAGGGTCAGACAAAGCTGCAACAAATAGGGTAAGAAACAGTTTGATGACAATTGAGAATTTCAGCGCTCGAGATGAAGAGCTGCTAGAAAATACTTACTATAGATTTGTCAATCTTGTGAGTGAGATTAAAAGAAATGGAGTTTCAAAGTCAAATCTGGACATCAATGTGAAGTTTCTTAATATACTAAAACCAGGAATGGGAGAAATATTCAATGAACATTCAACAAACCAATGATATAGATGAAATGGATGTACAGATGGTGTTTGAAAATCTCAAAAACTATCAAGAGGTTCCTTTGAGAAAGATGAGTGATAAGAAGCAAGCTGACAAACCATCTTGTGAAGACCTCCCCTTCCGGGGCAGTCCTCAGAGTCTAGGTCCCACATCATGCAATACGATATCAACCATACTAAGATAGGTTAATTAATTGTGGAATTATAAATTACAGTACAAATTATATTAGGATTTAAATTTAATACAGTTTAGGATTTTCAAATTAAACTTATAAAGGGTACCATCTAATCTATTCATTACATCATAGAATAATATCAAATCTACCCAAAACCACAACATTTGCTGTCTTCCAATCAGTACCGAAAGGTTTTGTTGTGTAGTGGTCTATAGAAACTTCTGTCTTGATCTTTAATAGACCTAAGAGCTAGGTCCGGCAGGTGACTTTCCTTTATCTTTTCCTGTAAAATGTGAATGTAGCAACCGTAAGCAATGCTTAGTGAGTAAATAGATTTTCAAATTAACATGCATGTCAAGCGAATCATCAGTCTAGCGTGATATGTCTTGGCTGCCGGTACAGCCCTCATGATTGAGACATAGAAGTCATAGAATCGGATGATGTTCAGGCCACACTCACGCTTAAATCGTGGGGATCAGCCACATACTGGGCTAGCTACCAGTAAGTCAATATGGCGGAACATCGGAGGTCATTACCAAGTTCATTAGAACTGGTGAAATAGCCAAGTCTAGGACAATAGACCAATAGGGCTAATCGAGCTGAATCAATATCTCAAATTAAATGCAAATGATGAAACATATGTATTCAATGTCATGATAGCAGTAATTTTAAAGCAATATCTGAAATGAACAGTAAAAGCAATATCATATGAAATGATAAGTCAAATAGCTATCATGATCCACTAGGCAACACCAACCATGGTGTGCACAGGTCACAATCCAGCTGATAATATGAATGTCAATCAAACTAGCATCAACAATATGTCTCAACCGAAAATTCAACATGTTAAATCTGAATATCTATAACTCACTGGTCTGGGGTCTTTATCAAACAGATATAAAAATCTGCCACCTGAGTTATCTCAGGATTTTATCTTTGTCAATCTGTTCTCTGTCAATCAAGTCTTTGACCCACTTTTAAGTCTTTAAGTCTTTAAATCATTGTTCAGAAATTAACTGAACCTGTCCAGAATCATATTATATCATGTCAATATCATCATCTTTTAATCTTTAATTCTTTATTTTATCTGATTCTGATAACAGATAACTCTTTAATCTTTAATTTGCTCAAAATATTAAAATATTTCATTTGGATTGAGATCCATCAATTTCGGACCATCCGGATTGGCCATCCGAATTCGGACCAATCCGGATCTGACACCCGGATTCGGACAAAACAAGCACCATCCGAAATGGAACCAAATTCGGACCAACATCCATCCGGATTCGGATTTGGGACCGAATTAGGAGTCATCCGAAAACATGTTAATCCGTATTGGGACATATGATCCGAGGTTGGTCATCCGAAATATGGGATCCGAAATGGGACACCATCCGAATTCGGTCCTACCCGAATTCGGATCCCACACTTAGTAATTTTCCCAGAAATGTTCTTGTTGTTCTTGAAAATGTTCATACGGATTTTATCAAATAATTCACAAAATTCATATTTATCAACATGCAATTTAATATGTAGATATATTATCATATTTGGGTTGATTTTATACATTTTTCCCTATCATAAACACACTAATAGGATCAAGATCATCCAATATATTTTATTTTTGTCAAGAACACATATTTTCACCAAAAATTCAGATTTTCATTTTAGTTGAATGATCCAACATACGATTTTTGTTTCTGTGAATTCTATTTACTTAAATTCATCATAATCTAGTAAAATTTTATACATGCAACACATATTTTTCATCTTTTAATTCCTTGGTTTCGGTTTTTAACTAAATCGAACCAAACCATGAAAGTTTCGAAGTTTAAATAAATTTTTACCTTGAAATCTTGTAGATTGTTGTTCCTTGATGTTATGTGTAACTCTTTCTTGTATTGATTCTTCAATTACTTTGCAAATTAATGATTTCTTGGTGAAAACTTGAAGGTAGCCGTATGGTTTTAGTGAGAGATTAGAGAGAGAGAGAGTGAATTCAAATTAATGATCTTAAATGATCATTATTTTAGCTTATATATTAATTTGGTTATATTGCAACTTAACCCACTAAACTTTTGTATTTTATATCTCTTTTATTTTACTCATTTTAATTATATCATAAATATAATTTAAAATCATATTTACTTAATAAAATTTTCATTCTTAATTAATATTTGCAACATAAATAATATAACAAAATTATATTATTAACTCAAAATTAAGCATCACATAATCGGTTAAAAGTTAGGTTGTTACAGAATGGGCTCCACCACGCACAAACTTCGTCCCCGAAGTTAGTTATGTTCGAACAGACTTGGATATGTAGCTTTCATAAGATCTCTGGATTCCCAAGACTGATGCGACCCTTTGTGGTGTTTCCACTGGATGAGCACCATCTGTATCTCTTTATTCCGAAGCTTTTTGGTCTTCGAGTCCAGAATACACTCCGGCTCTTCAACCACTCTAAGCTTCTCATCAATTTGCAAGTTAACATGCGGTATTTGAACTTCTCTTTCGTCAGCTAAACTCTTTCTCAGATGACTGACATGGAATACAGGGTGTATTCCAGATAAGTTTGCTGGCAGTTCAAGACGATAAGATTGATTTCCTATATTTTCAACAATCTTGAACGGACCAATGAATCTCGGAGCTAGCTTGTTTCTCTTAATGAACCGAACCACATTCTTCATTGATGATACTTTCAACATCACCCAATCGTTAACTTCAAAGTTGATATATCTATGACGATTGTCATAATATGACTTCTGCCTGCTTTGAGCTTCAAGAATATTTCTTCTAACAAGTTGAATCTTCTCGTGAGTCAACTGTAGAAGGGCAGGTCCTGCTATTGGCGATTTACCTGTATCGCGCCAACAGGTAGGAGTTCTGCATTTTCTTCCATATAAAGCTTCAAAAGGAGTCATCTTGATCGTTGAATGATAACTATTATTATATGAGAATTCGACCAACGGCAAGTGGTCATCCCAGTTACCACCTAGATCAAGAATGCAGACACGAAGCATATCTTCAAGAGTAAGGATAGTACGCTCACTCTGGCCATCTGCATTAGGATGATAAGCAATACTCATAGAGATCCGAGTACCCATCCCGTCTTGTAGAGCTTGCCAGAATCTAGATGTGAAACGACTATCACGATCAGATACGATAGACTTTGGCACACCGTGACGAGAAATTATTTCTGTGATGTATAGCTGTGCCAATCTATCGAGAGAGTATGTTTCTTTCATCGGTATGAAATGAGCTGACTTCGTTAATCGGTCCACGACTACCCAGATGGAGTCGTGCTGTCTTTTGGTTTTCGGCAACTTCGTGATGAAGTCCATGGTTATATGCTCCCACTTCCATTCAGGAATTGGCAGTGGTTGCATATCCCCGAAGGGTTTCTGGTGTTCTGCCTTTACCATCTGACAAACTCTGCAGCTTTCAACAAATTGACCGATGTCTTTCTTCATTCCTGGCCACCAGTAGTCACCTTTCAGATCGAAGTACATTTTTGAGCTGCCAGGATGAACGGATAATTTGGACTGATGAGCTTCAGATAGAAGAGTGTTGCGAATTGAACCATACTTAGGAACCCAGATTCGGTTTCCCTTGAGACAATGAAGTCCCAAATGGTTCAGAGATAAGAATTGAAGTTGCCCTTTAAGATTTTCAGAACAAAGATTCTCTTCTTTCAATGCTTCGGCTTGAGCAGATCTGATATTTTTAATAAGATCGGAAGAGAATACGACAGGAGTCAGGGCATAGCAGTACTTTTCTGGATAAACTTTTCTACTCAAAGCATCCGCGACAACATTAGCTTTGCCGGGATGATATAGGATCTCGCAATCATAGTCCTTGATAAGCTCAAAGGACCGTCGCTGTTTCATGTTTAGATCCTTTTGAGTAAAGAGATGCTTGAGACTCTTATGATCGGTGTAAAGCTGACACCGAGTCCCATATAGATAGTGACGCCAGATTTTCAGAGCAAAGGTAACGGCAGCCAACTCAAGATCATGAGTTGGTGCACTTTTCTCGTAGTCTTTCAATTGCCTTGAAGCATATGCAATGACTTTTCCCCTTTGCATTAGAACACATCCTAAGCCAGTACCAGGTGCGTCTCTGTAAACGACAAAATCATCATTGCCTTCTGGTAAGGCTAGGATCGACGCTCGAATAAGCTTCTGTTTCAGAATGTCAAATGCCTCTTGCTGTTTATCGGACCAAACGAAAGGAGTATTCTTTCGTGTTTGCATCGTTAGAGGTACAACAATCTTCGAGAAATCTTTTATGAATCGCCGATAATAACCGGCCAATCCAAGGAAACTTCTGATTTCGGAGGCATTGCGAGGCGTTTGCCATTTTTGAACGGCCTCGACTTTAGAAGGATCGACGGAAATCCCTTCGCCAGAAACAACATGGCCAAGGAATTGAATCTATAAAAGCAACAAAGTAGAATTTCAAGTTTTGTTCAATCAAAGAACGCTTTAAGGAATAGCTCAAGACAATGTAAAGTTATACCTGTCTGAGCCAGAATTCGCATTTAGAAAATTTTGCATAGAGTCTTTCTTTTCTCAATAACTCTAGCAATTGCCGCAAGTGAATAGCATGATCAGCCTCCGTTTTAGAGTAAATCAGAATATCGTCTATGAATACGATAACTGACTTATCCAGCATCGGTCTGCACACGCGATTCATGAGATCCATGAACGCCGCTAGTGCATTCGTTAAACCGAACGGCATCACGAGAAATTCGTAATGACCGTATCTTGTTCGGAAGGCTGTCTTCGGGATATCCTCATCTCTGACTTTTAATTGATGATACCCAGAACGAATATCGATTTTCGAGAAGTAGCTGGCTCCTTGTAGCTGATCAAATAGATCATCAATTATGGGCAGATGATACTTATTCTTTATTGTGACTTTGTTCAACTCGCGGTAGTCGATGCACATACGGAAAGTTCCGTCTTTCTTTTTGACAAATAAGACAGGTGCACCCCACGGAGATGAACTCGGTCGGATAAACCCCTTTTCTAACAGCTCTTGCAATTGCTTTGACATTTCCTGCATTTCTGCAGGTGCAAGTCTGTAGGGAGCTTTTGCAATGGGAGCCGCACCAGGAACCAAGTCAATTCCGAACTCAACTTGACGTTCTGGTGGCACTCCGGAAATGTCATCAGGGAATACGTCTGGGAACTCACAGACGATCGGGATATCAGATAAAGATTTCTTCTAAGAGTTAGATTCAGATAAGACATAGCACAGATAGGATTCGTGACCCTTAGATAAATATTTGTAAGCTTTCTCTACAGAAATGAAGCAGTGAGCACCTTTACGCTTCTCGCCTTTAATTTCCAACACTCGGCCGTCTGATGACTTAATTCTGATGAGTCTACGGTTACAGACGATCGTAGCCTCGTTATTCATTAGCCAGTCCATGCTGATAATGACGTCGAACTCTTTCAACGGAATCGAAATAAGGTCGAGGTTGAATACGATATTGTCGACAAGCAGTGTGCAGTTTCGATAAACAGAATCAGCCATAACATAGTTGTTACTGGCTGTCTCAATATCAAGTATAACAGGAAGCTTTGACGGGGATTTAGATAGTCTCGATGCAAAAGAAGTCGATATAAAGGAACGACTAGCGCCAGAATCAAATAGTACGCGAGGAGGGATTGAGTTAAGTAGGAACGTAGCGGTAACAACGTCAGGTGTTTCTTTTGCTTCCTCGGCTGTTATTTGAAAAGCTCGAGTCCTTGGGGTCGGAGTAGCAGCTGAACTCTTCATCGTAGATCCTCCAGCTGACGACTGTGACTGTCCTCGTTGCCCGCTGCGACACTGATACATGAAGTGTCCTCTTTTCCCGCATTTTGCACATCCGCGTCCTTGCTGTGGGCACTCTTCACTGCTGTGACCAATTCTGTTGCACGCAAAGCAAGTGACGTCATCTAGGTTGCACAATCCCATGTGTGACTTTCTGCATCTTTTGCAGAATCGCGGCTCGTTCGTTAGTGAATACGCTTGGGCTTTCGAATGCGAACTATACTGTTGAGATTGCTGGGGTTGTGATTTACTTATCTTGAAAAATCTGCCTAATCTTTGTTTCTTCAGAGGAGATGGATTCATCGGGTTAGTCGTTGGTGCATAAAGCTGATCGCCATACTCTAAATACCCACGCTCAATTTGTCTAGCCGCTTCTACCATTTCCAGGTAGGACTTATACTTTATCGTGCTCATCGGGTGCCGGTATCTTGAGTTGAGTCCTCCGCGGAATCTATTCATTTTTCTTTCTTCGGTAGCTACTTGATACGATGAGTAGCCACATAGTCGCGAGAATTCATGCTGATATTCGTCAACAGTCTTGGTTCCCTGGGTCAGCTGCATTAGTTGAACCTCCATCTTATCTTGTTGATCAATAGGACAATATTTTGCATTGAACATATCAAGAAACTGGTTCCACTCTAGATTCTGAATAATTTCTTCACCAAAGATACTTCTCTGGGTCTTCCACCATGCACGAGCAGCTGCAACAAATAACGCAGACGCATAGCTCACTTTCTTTGAATCTAAACAGTCAGAGATTCTAAAGATCTCCTCGGTATGGCTGATCCAATCCATCGCCTGAATTGGATTTACTGTACCCTCAAAGTTCAGGGCACCGCTGGCTTTAAAATCTTTAAACTTGCAGCCTTTTGGCTGAGCAATTTGGGTTTCAGGATTTGTGTTATCAGAATCAGATTCGTCATTATTCCGGAATTGTTTATCTTTTCTCTTATTTTTCTCATCTTCACGTCTTTTAGCTTCGGCCTCATCTCTGGCCTGAAACTGTTCTTGCATTGTCTTATTTTGTTGTTCGGAATGTTGGGCTAAAAGTTGTTGCATCATTTCGAACATTTGTTGTGGGGTCATGTTGTTTGGTATGTCACCTGATCCTGACATATTTTCTGAAAATTAAAAGCATTTAACTATCAGTTTATAGACTTAGATCTATGTACCCTTTTTCCCATCCTAATAGTCTGTACATCCTATCTCAGTTCAAACCACCTAAATGATTGATACATATGTATTGCTTCAGTTTGAGACCAAGTATACTCACGTAATACTTGATTCACTCAAACTATGGGCTTTGATACCATCCTGTGAAGACCTCCCCTTCCGGGGCAGTCCTCAGAGTCTAGGTCCCACATCATGCAATACGATATCAACCATACTAAGATAGGGTAATTAATTGCGGAATTATAAATTACAGTACAAATTATATTAGGATTTAAGTTTAATACAGTTTAGGATTTTCAAATTAAACTTATAAAGGGTACCATCTAATCTATTCATTACATCATAGAATAATATCAAATCTACCCAAAACCACAACATTTGCTGTCTTCCAATCAGTACCGAAAGGTTTTGTTGTGTAGTGGTCTATAGAAACTTCTGTCTTGATCTTTAATAGACCTAAGATCTAGGTCCGGCAGGTGACTTTCCTTTATCTTTTCCTGTAAAATGTGAATGTAGCAACCATAAGCCATGCTTAGTGAGTAAATAGATTTTCAAATTAACATGCATGTCAAGCGGATCATCAGTCTAGCGTGATATGTCTTGGCTGCCGCTACAGCCCTCATGATTGAGACATAGAAGTCATAGAATCGGATGATGTTCAGGCCACACTCACACTTAAATCGTGGGGATCAGCCACATACTGGGCTAGCTACCAGTAAGTCAATATGGCGGAACATCGGAGGTCATTACCAAGTTCATTAGAACTGGTGAAATAGCCAAGTCTAGGACAATAGACCAATAGGGCTAATCGAGCTGAATCAATATCTCAAATTAAATGCAAATGATGAAACATATGTATTCAATGTCATGATAGCAGTAATTTTAAAGCAATATCTGAAATGAACAGTAAAAGCAATATCATATGAAATGATAAGTCAAATAGCTATCATGATCCACTGGGCAACACCAACCATGGTGTGTACAGGTCACAATCCAGCTGATAATATGAATGTCAATCAAACTAGCATCAACAATATGTCTCAACCGGAAATTCAACATGTTAAATCTGAATATCTATAACTCACTGGTCTGGGGTCTTTATCAAACAGATATAAAAATCTGCCACCTGAGTTATCTCAGGATTTTATCTTTGTCAATCTGTTCTCTGTCAATCAAGTCTTTGACCCACTTTTAAGTGTTTAAGTCTTTAAATCATTGTTCAGAAATTAACTGAACCTGTCCAGAATCATATTATATCATGTCAATATCATCATCTTTTAATCTTTAATTCTTTATTTTATTCGATTCTGATAACAGATAACTCTTTAATCTTTAATTTGCTCAAAATATTAAAATAATTCATTTGGATTGAGATCCATCAATTTCGGACCATCCGGATTGGCCATCCGAATTCGGACCAATCCGGATCTGACACCCGAATTCGGACAAAACAAGCACCATCCGAAATGGAACCAAATTCGGACCAACATCCATCCGGATTCGGATTTGGGACCGAATTAGGAGTCATCCGAAAACATGTTAATCCGTATTGGGACATATGATCCGAGGTTGGTCATCTGAAATATGGGATCCGAAATGGGACACCATCCGAATTCGGTCCTACCCGAATTCGGATCCCACACTTAGTAATTTTCCCAGAAATGTTCTTGTTGTTCTTGAATATGTTCATACGGATTTTATCAAATAATTCACAAAATTCATATTTATCAACATGCAATTTAATATGTAGATATATTATCATATTTATGTTGATTTTATACATTTTTCCCTATCACAAACACACTAATAGGATCAAGATCATCCAATATATTTTCTTTTTGTCAAGAACACATATTTTCACCAAAAATTCAGATTTTCATTTTAATTGAATGATCCAACATACGATTTTTGTTTCTGTGAATTCTATTTACTTAAATTCATCATAATCTAGTAAAATTTTATACATGCAACACATATTTTTCATCTTTTAATTCCTTGGTTTCGGTTTTTAACTAAACCGAACCAAACCATGAAAGTTTCGAAGTTTAAATAAATTTTTACCTTGAAATCTTGTAGATTGTTGTTCCTTGATGTTGTGTGTAACTCTTTCTTGTATTGATTCTTCAATTACTTTGCAAATTAATGATTTCTTGGTGAAAACTTGAAGGTAGCCGTATGGTTTTAGTGAGAGATTAGAGAGAGAGAGTGAATTCAAATTAATGATCTTAAATGATCATTATTTTAGCTTATATATTAATTTGGTTATATTGCAACTTAACCCACTAAACTTTTGTATTTTATATCACTTTTATTTTACTCATTTTAATTATATCATAAATATAATATAAAATCATATTTACTTAATAAATTTTTCATTCTTAATTAATATATGCAACTTAAATAATATAACAAAATTATATTATTAACTCAAAATTAAGCATCACATAATCGGTTAAAAGTTAGGTTGTTACACATCTATTGATCCCTTGGCACTTCTAGCTGAACAGAATTATAAGCAAGTCTTTAAGAGTGAGAAAATTGTTATAGTTGAGATTTCATCTGAGTCTTATTCATCTGATTCTAGTAAGGATTCTAATATTGAGGAGATGAAAAGACAAATGGTTTTGCTTACAAAATCATTTCAGAAAAAAGTTCTGATAATTCATATTTCTAGCAATTGAATTAACATTAACAAACATATGAACAATTAACAATAACCAAATGATTAACAGAATAGAAATATTGCATTGGGGTTTCTTGCACCACATGCAAAGCACTCTATTCTCTTTCTATATATATTCGTATTTTTATATTCTTTTCACTAACTCCTACTATATACACCCTACCACTATTGTGTAATCACAATCAAGCGCCTAAACAATTACAAAATATTGTTTTCAACTCTATTATATTTGTACCCAACAATGTGCCCCTTAGAGATGAAAACAATTATCAATTAAAGTTCTCTGTTCATGTTGATTCTTTCTTGAATCTTCTTCTTTTCTTTGATCTCTAAATCTTCTGATAAAATCTTCTTCTTTATTGTCTCTCTTAGATCTTCACATCTTTTCTTTTCTGATATTCTCTTTTCTTGATAGAACACTCCCCCTTGAATCAAGAATAGCTCTCGATTCATTACCTTGATCAATTGTCTTGATATGATTTAGCAATTTTCTTCAGTTGTCTTCAAACTACTCAACAGTTGTCTCTGAACTTTAGCTTTTATTTCTCCCCCTCATGATGATCATAAGAAATATGAACATCATGAAAGATCTTCAGAGACATTGATTCGTTGAAGTTTATAGTAGATGAAATACAACAACAATTACAATTTCAAAATATTATTAATTGAATTTCTCCCCCCTCAAACTGATATCCTCTCCCCCTATACTAAAGAAATCTATGTCACTCCCCTAAAAAATTTCACTCCTCCTCGAATTGATACTATATCTTTTCAGAACAAAAATAAAGCTTTCGAGTTTTGGGAAAATGAAACACATTCATTTTGTTAAATAACGAGTCCAGGTCCACATAGGATTCCTGTTTGCACAATAGACATAATCAATGTGACCTACGTTCAGCGCTGGCGTGATTTTAACACTGGTAGACTTTCCAAATAGTCATTGTGAAATCCTTTATCATGAAAGAATCACTCTTATTTGTTCAGGCTTAGTCACTTTGGACTAGCAGTTTATAGTCACGCAGATTGTTAGACTCGATGTGTCCTAAAAGTGTATATAATCAGCTCTAGACACAATGTACATCAAATGAAGTCGGAGACCGGAGCTAATGTCTTCGTTGTTTCAATATCAATAATATCCAATTGATATATCGATAGAAATGTGTTATATATCTGTGATTATTGAAACAAAAATCTTTTGAGAGATAACTGAGTAGTTGGTTGGGTTAAGTGCATGCGTCACTAGGTCCATGTCGTCTTTTTCAATATCAGGTCTCATTAGGCTTGATAGATTATGAGGTTTACCCAGCCGACACAGTGTAGGTAGGATTTTCTTTTCTTCAAATCCTTTCTCAACTCTCAGATCTCAACATTTTTCAACTAAGCTCCCTCCGGCTCACTTTTAAGAAATAAATTTATTTAGCTTTATAACAAAAGCATGATCTGATGCACCACCATCTCCTTTCAATATATCCCTCTCATTTGCATTTTATCTCTGCTTGACCCTGTCAGTATCCCGTGATAACTGACACTTCTCAACTAATAGACGTAAGGAACCCTCACCCACACAAACTATAGATGGTTTGCTCCTTGGGTAGGTCTTCCGGTTCTGGTTAGACCATAGAAGCGATATTTATGCCTATCACTAATTTTGGTGCATAATCGAAGTCAGCATAAATATTTTCAGCTTTGAAGCTCAAGGGATATGATGAAATTCAGCTCATATGATATCAAAGATTATATTCAGATAATTTGGGAGACATCAGAATGAAATGGAAAATCTGATACATGATATGAAAAGAATCAGATTTTCTTGAAGCACATGGGAGATAAAGGGAGAATCTAGTATGAATTGGAAGAGTTGTAACAAAGAGAATCTCAGAAGAAATGAGATTACAAAAATCAAAGAGATTAGATCAATTAATCTCAAATATCTATTCAGAGAATCAGACAAATATTTCTCTTCAGCTCAAAACTTCTTTCATGTGTGTATCAAATATTTTCGTGAAAAATCACACACAGTTTTTGAAAAATGTCATCATCAAAGTATCTGAAACTCCCCCTGGAAATAAGCACAAAAAGGTAGTCAACTCATGGAAAGTAAAACACGAGCAAAAAAATTACAAAATAAAACTCCCTCTTTGTCAATTTCAGCTTCGGAGTTGAATTCAGGGCAGGAATTCCAGTAAGATTTGTCTCTCAGACTTGGGTTCTAATCGGAGGTGATTACAAGCCCTATGTCTCGAAAGCTTGGGTTTCTGTTTGATGTAACTAAAAGCCTTTAATTCTGGTGCTGTAATGAAAAGTACAAAAACTATCTCCGATGAAGACCGGGTTCTAGTCTGAATTGACTAAACACCAAAGGAATATAAGAACGGGTTCTGCACTGATGTATTCAGAAACCTATTGAACTGAAGAACGAGGCCTGAACTGAACTGAACAGGATCCATTGTGAGATGAAGCCTGGGTTCTAATCTGTACTAACTAGAAGCCTGATGAGGTGAAGACCAGGTTCTAGTGTGATATGACTAGAAACCTTATAAACATGTGAAATCAAGATGTCTTTGGTATCCAAACGGATTTTGATCCACACTTGTTAGTACTTTTGGGTACCCATTTCAAAACGGGTTTTGGTACCCACTTAAACTAGGGTTTAAGTACCCAATGCAAATCATAACAATCAGCTTCTCTTTCAAAAGCAGAAAAAAAATTTCTTCGAGTATTTGAGAATTTAATATCTGAATTTCTAAAGAAACTTGATTTTGAATGTTCAGACTTTTTCAAACTCTTCTTTATGAACAACTGTCCAGTTCGAGCCTGTTTCTGGTAATACTTGGTATTTTTCTGTGAAATTGTTTTCTGTGAAGAATGACCAGTATTTCCAGAAACTTTAAGAAAATTTTAACTTTGAAGATTCACCAGTGTAAATCTTTACTGGAAGTTGTTCAACATATTTATCTTTGCCTCTGCGTATCTTTAACAGATACTTAAGTTTAAGATCGGAAGAAGAATCAAAATTAGAAAATTCAGTTGGATTCTTTTCACTTTCTATAGATAAATTGGATTGATCAACTTTAGATTTTGAACAAACTGAAGGATCTTTAACCTCTGATTTAATCAAGGAAAGAGAGTCATGCAATTGTTTATTAAGATGAAATATTTGATATTTCAATTCTTTGATTCTGACCAAATATGAATTTCTGTCATTATCAAATGATTGGTAATCATATTTAAAAGATTATTCTTTTATTAAGAACATTTGTCTTTCATCTTCAAATAATTTAGATTTTGTACTAAAATCTTGTTCTTTAAGCAACAACTCATGTCTTTCCTTCTCAATTAAATCTTTAGTTAAAGATAACTCTTTTTCAAGAGAAAAAATTCTTCAGATTTTTTTAAAATACAATTTTGATCAGTATGATTTGTCTTGGAAAGTAATTTTTCAAGATCTTTAACTTTCTTGTAAAGGTCGGATCTTTCAGGCAAAAGATATTTCAGTTGAGTTGCATTCTGAAAATTTGTTCGTTTCAAATCGTCAAGTTCTTTTGATAATTCAGATATTTTCAATTTAAGAGCAGTACTCTAAGAATTTTGTTTGACTTTTAAGCTCTGAATTTCTTCTTTCAGTATTGATACATCACGTAAAGCAAGAACTTTATCAGTATTTAACTGAACAAGAATGTCGTAATTGTTCTTACGAATCTTTTCAGATTCAGTAAATTTTTCAATTAGCTGAGACTTTAACCATTGTTCATAAGGATATGCCATTATGAACTACAAAAAAATGAATTTCCAGGATCTTTTATTGAAAAATGAGTGAATTCTGATAAAACTTTGAAAACTATATCTATGAATGATAACTTGTGAAAAATCAGATCTGAATTGACTTTTTTCTTGAGTGAAATTGGGCCTCGAAAATTTACCTAACCCGCTTTTCCGGTTCAAGGAATAATAGATCTCTGTTCAAGCTTCGATTTGACGTATGGTAGGCCTTCTAACGATGTTCCAGTCAAAAGTTATTGCCAATTTAAGCAGCTAAGGTTAAACAGTCAAAAGTATGATGAAACTCGAATGAAAAAGGACTCAACTCGAATGAAGAGTAATGAAACTCGAATGATGAAGGATTAAACTCGGATGGTTAAGTGTGAAACTCGATTGAAAGAGAATGAAACTCGAATAAGCTTGATTCAACTCGAATGTGAATTGAATATAACTCGAACGAACTTGTAGTCCAACTCGAATTACTCTAAATGAAACTCGGATGATGAACAATGAAACTCGGATGAAGAATAATCAAACTCGATTGAACATTGATGAAACTCGGATAACACTAAAAATGCAGTGTTGCCCGAGATTCAACCGTTTTTGACAGATTCAAGTCAAAATCCACAAATTTTTTCAAGATTTTCGCAAATTGATCTACAAATAACAACGAAGGCTCATTTTGATAGCGGAAACAACTTTTGTGAAGTCACTTTGGCCAATTCCTGATTAAAAAACTAAAAACGACCAAAAACCTCAAGAACACACACTTTTCAAAAAATCTGAAAACTCTCAATTAAATTCTTTGTGTTTGGAATTAAAATTTGAGATTTATTTCATTAGATTCGTATTAAAAAACGTCATCTTCGATCTAAATTATACTTCATTTCATCCACAGAATCCAAATCCAAAAAGAACTTCCTGAATTTTGAAAAAATGAATATAACAGTGTTCGTGAACTTACAAAATTCAGATTCAAATTCACTCAAATTCAGCCATATTTGGCTCTGATACCAATTGATAATTCATATTTCTAGCAATTCAATCAACATTACAAACATATGAACAATTAATAATAACCAAATGATTAAGAGAATAGAAATATTACATTGGGGTTTCTTGCACCACATGCAAAACACTCTATTCTCTTTCTCTATATATCCGTATTTTTCTCTTCTGTTCACTAACTCCTATTTATATACGCACTACAAATATTGTGTAACTATAATCAAGCCCCTAAACAATTGCAAAATATTGTGTAGGTCCCGAAAGGTTCCCAAAGTATATAGTAATAAACTGTAGAGGGGGGGTGAATACAGTATTTAAAAACTACACACTCTTTTTCTCAATGTTTGTATGTATTATCAACAAATGTTAATTACAAACAAGCTTGACTGCGGAATTGTTCAAGCTGAGATGACAGAATACAACAGTATGGTTTCTAGTCTAAGACACACTCAAACTAGATTACAATGAACACACTCACTAAGATGCACTCACTGTATTTTACAAGACTTTAAGGAACAGCTTTGGTAAACAGCTTAGACACACAGTAGCTTGTTTACAGAAGATTTGCATGCATGAATATCACACTTGCACGTTCACTCTTGGTTTAAGCACTTAGCTTTCTTCACATTCTTTCTGACCTTAGAAGCTTCCTTTTATACTCACTTAGAGGATCTAAGAGAAACATCTTCATTGGGCAGAATGAAAAAGGAGAAGTCTTGTTTGAAAAGACAATATAACTTTTCTGCACTTTTCTGAAAAGCAGACTTGCCTTCTCTTGTGCAGAACTTTTGTCTTTTTACTTTCTACTGTTGCATTGCCTTTAACCATTTTAGGAATGTCAACTTTGCGTCTTTCTTCCTTATAAAGGCCTATTTTGATATAAGAAAAAGGTCTGTCACCCTTTTTCAAATATCCGTTTGTCTTCATGTAACAGAACAGCTTGGGCAGGCTGAGCGGTTCTGCTTTCCACTTTGTCTTCAACTGTGTAAACTGATCTGGTAGTTAAAAACAATACATGATGACTTGGAAACAAATTCCATAAAGTGTTTAGCCTGTTCACAAAGAACAGGTTCTGTTCACAAAGAACAGAACACTTTAAAAATGCCCAAGCTGCTTAACAGTGTAGAGCAGCGTAGACAGTTTATGTCCAGCCTGATCAGCAGACTGATCAGCTTGGACAAACTGTTTTGGTTACAACACATGCAACGTATAGAACAGCTTTAGACTGATATTGCAAATCATTTTCAGGTTTCAATAAGGCATATAACAGGCCTTAAATTCAACCTTCAAATGTATCAACAGGTTTGATTATAAAATCTCCCCCTCAGATGTAGAGCAGGTTTGACTGAGGCCTTTTTGTGCCTAACAATCTCCCCCTATTTGCAATAACCAGTCCAAGCTGGTTTTGTCAAAAATCACTATATATTTTTACAGTACATTTGCTGAAATAAAATTACAACATTACAGTAAAGTAAAAGATCAGTTTATATATACACTGATTCTTGACTATACTTGAACAACATATGTTCTTACAAAAGTACAACTAATGTGCTAATGTATTTTACAACTAATGTAAAAAATAAAAATTACAACTAATGTAATTGTGTACAACTAATGTACAGAGTGTACAACTTATGTACAAGATTTGGACTGTTTGAGACGGGAGCAGATAATGGCAAGCCTGTCCAACTAATGGACAGCTTCCATTCTTCACCTACCCAGATGGCAGGTGGACTTCATTCGACAGGGGGTGGCATCCCTTCTTTGAATCTTTTTAAAAGTTCTTCCCTTGTTTCTTCATGTTCTTCAAGTTCAGCTGTAAGAAACATAAAGTTAGAACTTTGGAGCTCACCTCTGTCATAAAATCCTTTCAGCTCTTCCCAGACAGCTGCTCTCCATTGGCTGGACTGACTGAAGGAGGTGGCAATTCTGAAGGCTGCAAGCTGCTTAAGACCAACTTTGTGTAGGTCAGAAGCTCTTTGAAAACATTTCTTCTGAGATAAGGGATCCACAAAAAATGCCCCTAACTCAGGCTCTTCAATCACTTTGCCATCTTCAAATTCAACTCCTTCAGGCAGGCTGTGGTCAACTCCTTTAATTTCCACAGCATAATCTCCTTGTTCAATCATCATAAGGAGTTCTTCCAGCTCTGAATCTCTCTTTTTCCTTCTGGCCTTGATTTTAGGGGATGTCACAGAGACACCCTCTTTGACTTCTTTAGGGATCAGGCCCAACTCACTCACTCTCTCCATCAGCTTCTTTATGTATGCCCTGATAGTCTTAGCCGTTTCTGACTTAGACTGGCTCAGGGCAACTGCCAGTTCCACCCATTCCCTGTAACCCATTTGAGCCACATCAGCGTGATCATATGATTCCAATTCAGGGCCTGTTGCACCCATCCTTGTGATCTGAAGTTTCCACTGAGTGCCTTTTCTTGATATGGGAACAGCTTTGACAATTCCTTCCTTGGCCAGCCTTCTAGTAGCAACATCATGAAATTTCTTTTTGGCCAAGTTGTCAAAATGGAATTTGGCTCTGGCAGAAGGTACTGTTGATTTGGTCACTGAGACCTGAGTACCTTTTTCCACTTCCTTCCCTTTTTCTCCTGCTGATTGCTTGGCAGCTTCCATTATTTTCTTTTGCACCTCCAAGGTAGACATTTTTATTTTCTTTGCTTCTTGGAGGGCAAGAGACTTAGCAGCTTTGGCAGATTGTTCTTCTTTTCTTAACTCTTCCAGAGCCTTAAGTTGTTCTTCCCTAAACTCAAAGTATTTGTGCATAGGGAGGCCCATCTCTTTGGCTCTGGCTTTGTGAAACTGAGTTTCTGCCTGTTTCTGCTCAATAGGATCCACCGCTGCCTTTTCTTTTCCTTTAGCTGCTGTTTTAGGGACAGCAGCTTCAGGAATACTTTCTTCTTCTTCTTCTTCTTCTTTTTCCTCTGAAAGAATAAGGTGCCTCCTTTTGCTGCTAGGCCTGTCCTCAGGAATGACTTCCTCCCCCTTAGACTGAGCAGGGTTTGGAGAGCCAGCCTGAGTAGGCATAGCAGCTTGGGAAGCACCTTCAGCTGCACCTGTTTCTGCTGGTTGATCAGTTTGGGTTGCAGACACTGGTATCTCCTTAGGAGAAGGAATCTTCTCCCCCTTAGACTTAGTCTTCGAGGCAGATGATTTCTCCCCCTTTGAAGGAGATGATGCAGCGACTTCAACCCCTGTTCTGCCTGAAGACACAAAGTCAGCAGGCTTGCCAGCAGGTTTGGGAGGTTTAGGACCAACAAGGCTGTTCACTAAGTAAGCCAAGTTGTCCTTCACCTCACCAAGCTGGGAAAGACAGTTTTGAAGAGAAGAGGAATGGGAATCAGCAAAAGTGGTCAGCTTAACAATGTTGTCTCTATCAGAAGCTGTGAACAACAAACTTTGGAGCTGTGCAAGATGAAGTTCAAGAGAATCTTGCACATCAGCAAGGTTTGATGACACAGAATTTGATAGAGAACCTATAAGAGTGTTCAGGCTGGCCAATGTGGAAGGAATGGTAGTATTACAGGAAGTGAGGAGAGAGGACAGCTGTTGAGAAATAGCTGTCATAGAGGACACAGAGTCCTGTTGTGAGGAGAGGATAGAGGAAAGAGAGTTGGTTACATTTTGCAGCTGTGCAGTGAGTGCAAGCAGCTGTGGAGAGTGGTCAGCTTGTGGAGTAACTGGGAAGGATTCTTTAAACGTATCAAAGAATCCTTTGAGCTGCTCAGACACAGAGTCTGAGATTATGGATGGTAGGGAGTGCATGGTATGTTCCAAAGAACCAACTTTGTTGGTCAGCAATGAAAGCTGATCCTTCAAAGGCAGGTCTTTGGGAGATGGTGGTGTATGGGTGGACTGTTTGGAGTGAGTAGATGGAGAAGATGATGATGAGGCTGGTGTTTGAGGATGAGAGGGAGAAGGAAGAGAAACTTTGGACAATAGTTCCATAGCCTGGGCAAAAGTAAGGTGGCCCAGGTTAGAGGGATCAAGGGGTCCTTCAGCAGCGGCTGTAGCTGCATCATTAGGAGAAGGAGATGATGTTTGGGGCCTCTCAGATGCTGCTTGTGTTGCAGCACCCTCATGAAGACCAGTGGTGGTTCCCTCTGCAGTGCCTTGGTCTAAAGGCACCTCATCATGGGGAGATGGGATATGCATTTCAACATCAGCAGTGGTGAAACCTGCTGATGGAATTTGCATTGAGGGATCAGCCTCACCAGAGGGATGGTATGATCCCTGAGGTTCATCAGCTTGTGTTGTTGGTCCCTCAGCAGCTGTTTGGTGTTGAACAGCTGAATCATGGGGAACAGAAGTTTGAGGCTGAGCTGCTGATTGGTCTATATCAGCAGCGTGGGCACCTCGTGCAGACTCAGGGTGTAAGGAGATATGAGTGGGGGACAGTGTGGACTCAGTGTGGAGTGGAGAGGGCTCCTGTCTTTCAATATCCTCAGCCTGTTGGGAGGCTGGGATAGTGGATGTGGGTATCTCCATTTGTACAACTGGTTCCTGTTGGGAGGAACCAGAGGGTCTAGGCTGACTCAAGGGTGACTCAGGCTGGAGTGAAGCAGGCTCCAAATGAGCTGAACCTTCTCCCAAAACAGGAGAGGCAGCTTGGGTTGCTTCTTTTACAACTGAACCCTGTTGAGAGGGAACAGAGGAGACTGTTTTCTGGGCTGGTTTCTTTTTGGCTAATGATTTTCTTTGATAACGGATGGATGAAGTGGGTGATTGTGGAGAGGAGAGGGGATCTGTTTGGACTGGATGGGAGACTGGGTCAGGAACAGTGGGGCTGGACTGTTCCATAGTCTCTTGTGCCACAGAGGCACCAGCCACAAAGGCTTCAGGCTCAACAAATGAGCCAGGGTGAGGAATCTGCTCTTCCTCAGCCACAGAGGCTAAGGGAGCAGACTCAGCTTGAGCTGTTTTGGCCTTCTTTTTAGCAGGCCCAGCTTCAGCTGCCAAGGTCCTTTTTACCAACTTAGACCTGGCTTTGGATTTTCCACCGGGAGCAGCAGTGACTGGATCCACCCTCACAGCAGAGGGTCCTTCCACTAAACCCAACAGCCTCCTCATTGGTGTTGAGAGAGGAGGCTCATTTTCCAGTACAGGAGTATGAAACACCCTATTCCCTATCACAGGGAATGCAGCAGTTTTAAGTAGGGGTTGAGAGTGATATAGATGCTCACCACAGACATGGCAGAAGATGAGACTCAGGAACCTGGGATATCTGACAGCTGCTGGTCTTGGCTCTTGTTGTACCAGGTTCTTCATGTTCAAGAAGATCCATTTGGCCATGTCAAGTGTAGTCCCATCCACCAGCTGAAGGACTATCGGCACTTCATCTCTACTAAGTTGGTCAAAGGAACCAACCTTGCTGCTGAACGACATTGCCACAGAGGCAAATAAGAAGTTGTAAGTAGGTGATAACTCCTTCCTGTACAAAGTAGCTCCAACCTTGGGTTCTGCCACACCACAGAAGCGTAGCAGATTGCCCATTTGCTCATTTTCAGGCTGAGGGAGATCATAGTTCTCAGCCACTGGAAGATGAAGAACTTCCCTCAAAAGATCGACTGTAATCTCAATGGTTTGAGTTCCATTGAGAATAGTACCACTGATAACCTTAGTGTTTGGATTGTAAGAGCAGGTGTACCAGAACTCGTATACCATCTCCTGGTACAGGACACCAGGAGATGCAGTCAGGGCATAGTTCAACGGATGAACTTGCAGGAATTCCACCATTTGATCGTAACCCTTCCCCACATAGTTTTTGGGGATTGTGAGGTTTGCTATGTAGTTGGTGGGTTTCAGGGTCAGCATCGTGGTGACAGAAGGATGTTTAACAACATCCTCACCAACGAAAACTGGCAGAAAGGGATTGGGTCTGTGAGCCATTTGAGAAATTTGAAGGTTTGAGGAAGCAAAAGACACTTAGTCGATTTTAGGGTTCTTGAGAATTTCTGGGAATGATGAGGAAGACGAAGATGAAACAGTACGGTTGTATTTATAGGATTTTGAATGGTCGTGTGTATGAGAGAGAAAAGATTTGGGCGGTTTGATTTGAAATGTTTGTTAACGGAAAACGGAACGGTTGTCCATGTCAGAAACATTGTCAGACCACTTGACCTTTTTGATCACTAACACACGTAACATACATTATCCGCAGTAATTAAGTTAAATAAAACATAATTTAAGAAACTTAATTATGAGGAAAGGTAATTAAACTGTTGGTCTACGCTGATGGTCAAACCTGTGATGATCAGGGTCAACAAGGTTCTCAGTCTTCAAGCTGTTCTTCCTTCAAACTGTTCCTTCAGCCTGCTCTCCTTTGTGAGAACAGGTTGAGTTCAATAGATGAACAGGTTACAGTGTGAAGAAGTGAACAGGTTGAAGACTGAACCATCAGAGCAGGCTGGACGAATAAACAGGTTAAACTGTTTTTGTTCAGCCTGTTGTATGTTCAAGCTGTTCAAGTTTTTCAGACAAATGACTAAGTACAGAACATGTATAACCTGTTCTGTCTAAGCTGTTCAGAGAAACTTGAGCAGTGTGAGACATACGAATTTTTAGACCGTTGAGAGACACTTAGTCACTCTTGTTTAACATGCCCAGCTTGCTGACAAGGTAATTAAACCTTGTTTCATCCAGAGGTTTGGTGAAAATGTCTGCAAGCTGTTCATTTGTGGAAATAAAACTTACCTCCACATTACCTTTTTGGATGTGATCCCTGATGAAGTGATGTCTGACTTCAATATGCTTTGTTCTTGAGTGAAATACTGGATTGTTGGAGATGGCTATGGCACTTGTGTTATCACACAGAATAGGAGTTTTCCTATACACAAGCCCATAGTCTTCAAGCTGATGCTGCATCCATAGAATCTGCCCACAGCAGCTTCCAGCAGCAATGTATTCAGCTTCAGCAGTAGAAGTGGACACTGAGTTCTGCTTCTTGCTACTCCAACTGATCAACTTTCCACCAAGGAGTTGACATCCACCTGTTGTGCTTTTCCTGTCTAACCTGCAGCCTGCAAAATCAGAATCTGAATAAACTGTTAGTTCAAGGCTTGAGTCTTTGGGATACCAAAGACCCAAACCTGGAGTACCCTTCAGGTATCTGAAGATTCTTTTAACAGCTGCAAGATGTGATTCCTTTGGATTGCTTGGAACCTAGCACATAAACAGGTGGCAAACATAATATCAGGTCTTACTAGCAGTCAAATATAGGCAAGCTCCCAATCATGCCTCTGTAAGCTGTTACTGAAACAGCCTTTGCCCACTGGCTATCAGCATCCAATTTTACATGGTTGCCCCCATTGGGGTTTTAATAGGAGAACTTTGATCAAATTTAAACTTTTTCAAAAGATCTAAAGTGTACTTTCTTTGATTTATAAAAATTCCAGTTGAGGTTTGTTTTACCTGTAATCCTAAAAAGAAAGTTAGTTCTCCCATCATACTCATTTCATACTTGGATTTCATGAGTAATGAAAAATTCTTGCATAGTTGCTCATTAGTAGAACCAAATATTATGTCATCCACATAAATTTGAACAAGCATAATATCAGACTTCACCTTCTTTATGAATAATGTGGTATCCACTT
>JAANYP010003050.1:0-18729 GCA_020465985.1 Centrapalus pauciflorus
TTTTTTATATTAAAAAAAAGTTTTTGTATATGATTCACAAGATTTGAATGTTTTTTTATTTAATACTGTGTTTTTAGTGTATTTTTATAAGTTGCATACCAAATGTTTAATATAATGTCTACATAATATCTTCTTTTTTTCTGTTTCAGCTCGTCTACGATATTCTATATAGATTACACGATGTTCTACATAGACTACGAGATACTCTACATCAAATACATGATATTTAACATAAATTATGTTTATATATTTGTCGGGGTTTCTGGTTCCTAATGGTTTTGTCTTAGATGGTTCTACATCTTTATGTGTTTTATGCAGATTTGGTTTGTATTTTTATGTAGAATATATAATACTTTATATATAATAAATAATATTCTATACAGAATTGATTGTAGATAGTTGTATTCATGTAGAATAATGTTATTGTTGTACTAGTTAATTTTTTATTGTTGTATCTATATAGAATAAATAATCTATGTAGAATATTTAGATCTGAGATGTTATACTTAGATATGCATCTTTCTTAAAAGATTTTTGTATATGACCCACAAGATTTGATAGTTTTTTTTTTGTTTAAAACTGTATTTTTGGTATATTTTATATAAGTTGCATACCAAGTGTTTAATAAAATGTCTAAATGATATTTTCTTTTTTCTATTTAAGTTCGTCTGTGATATTCTATATAGATTATGCAATACTCTACGCAGAACACGCGATACTCCATATAGAATTCTTGATATTCTACATATATTAAGTTCATCTGTTCCTTTGTGATAGTCTATATAGATTACGCGATACTCTACACAAAACACACGATACTCTACATAGAATTCATGATACTCTACATAAAATACATGATAATATACATAGAATACGTTCACCAGTTAATTTGTTAAAACGTGTTTTTGGTGTATTTCTACATAGAATATAGACACTCTACATAAAATACATGATAATCTACATAGAATGCTTTCACTAGTTAATTTGTTAAAAGCAATGTTTTTTGGTATTTTTACATAGAATACACAATACTCTACAAATAATACATGATAATCTATATAGAATACATTCAACAATTTATTTCTCATTGTTGTATATTGATTACGCGATACTCTACGCGATAGAATATAGAATACAGGATACTATATTCAATAATCGATACGTTCAACATTCTTGTTGTTTATTCAATCTATATAGATTACGCGATACTCAACGTAGAACACACGATACTCTATATAGAATTCTTGATATTATACATATATTAAGTTCATCTGTTCGTTTGTGATATTCTATATAGATTACCTGATACTCTACACAAAACAAACGATACTCTACATAGAATACACAAAACTCTACACATAATACATGATAATCTATATAAAATATGTTCAGCAATTTATTTGTCATTGTTGTATATAGAATACGTTCAACAATCTATATAGAATACGTTCAACAATTTATTGTTATATAAAAAACGTTTTTTACTATAATAGAAAGAGAAAATGGAAATGGAAAAAAAGAAGAGAGAAAGAGAAAAACAGTTTTTTTTCATCCAAAAATACCATTTGCACACTTTATCAAGATTACCCACTATCAAAATTCTAAATAATTACAAAAATGTCATTTGACAATTTTCAGCCATAGATATTCTAGATCTAATGGCCATAAATGATTCTTAGGTTCTCATGATATTTAAGGTTCTCAAAAGAACATTTCCCTATATATATAGAATATGGTTTGAGAGAGTACCACCCATTATGCAGCGCAACAGAAGGTACCACATTTAAAAAAAATTTAATTTTTTTTTCATAAACATGTTTTAATTAACATTATGAAACTCATATGTAAATTTCACATACATTCACATCTCCTAGCTCCTAAAAAGTGATGTGAACGCACTTACATACTTTTGAACATATGTGAACGTGCATTTATGTGATACATGATTTCATACACTTAGAGTGTTCGGATTTTCGTGAAATTTACATAGGTGACGAGCCGTCGTTGTGGCCCGTATAAAAAACCTTAAATCTAACTATTAGCGTAGCGAAGTAAGGGTCGAATCCGCAAGGAGCGTGTAAGTTTATTAGGGTTAATTAGCTAGTTTCTTTAGGTTTATAAAAGCGATTAAATCGTGAACTGGATGATTTGTTTGGAATAATGATTGCGACTAAATTATAATTAAAACAACAGCAAGCAACTAACGAATTGGTTAACAATGCAATTTGAAGATAACCATTTACGAATTCACTATGGCATAAGTTATTAGTTAATTGAACATCATGCAATGGTCACATAGACATAACCAATTACGCAGTCATATTACTCACGAACACTTTAATCAATAAATCTCGGCATAGCGCATGCAATATTCATTACTTGTGTTAATCCCTAAACTATTGGACTTGACACAAATCATAACACCACTATGAACTATCTTGCTTTTACCAATTAAATCATTCAATCATAACGATAACCAATAGTACATCATTTGTGTAACAAGAAATATTCAATAATCATAAAACACATCAATACAAACTAATGTTCAATAAAGTAACACTTAGCCGTAGATCCTCCGCAAATGGTTATGGTGGTTTAGCCGCTCATCGTGTGCTCTTCACCGGGAACGGTTGGAGACATCATCGTAGGCTTCGAACGGTTGCAAATCACCTTCTTCGTACTTGAATCGTGATCGACTTCGGCACGACTTTTCCGCTTCTTTCAACACTCCGAAACCCCCAAAAAACGATTGCCAACGATCTATATTTATAGAGAATGTGAAAATTAGGGTTTTGGGCTCAAAACCGCATTTGCAGCATTTTTGCGCCGCAGGGGCGTAGACCTGCGCCCCCTGCGCCCGGGGTACGGCCTACCTACGCTGGGGGTACGCTGGAACTTGAAATTTACTGTCTTGGGGTGTAGGGTGGTGTAGACCTGGGGCGTAGCCCTACTCCCCGACCTGCTCGGTTCGCGCTGAATTTTCTCGTGGAGCTTTGAAATGACTTCCGGCACCTGAAACACAAATATGATGTAAAAGTACTACAGTTACTACGTGAACATGCATAAATGAGCCTTTAAAACCACTAAAAACACGCAATAATACAGTCTTATCAAACCTCCCTAACTTAACTCTTGATCGTCCCCGAGCAAGCCTTATAATTAGAACTAATTATGTACCGATTGTGTTAGCAATGTGTGCAGTAAGTCTAGGTTAAGTCGGCCTTCGCAATAATGCATTAAAATTTTAAATGTAAGCTAAAAAACATTTTCAATTAAAACACATTTTCTCTAAGTAATTATTATGTATCTCAGTCTTGGAAATTACCCTTTTAGCTCAAGGTTACGAAACTTAAAACAGGTGGGTCTTTTGACCATCTTTTACCTCTATGCATGTTTTCGACAAAAAAATTCTTGTTAAATACCATGCTTAAGTCCATATTTTTCTAACTCAAGTTATCTAGCTGGTCCATGTAGCGAGAGTTAGGTCAATCACTCCTAAACCAGATGGTTTTAGGGGATTAGGAATGAGTGGTACCACAAGGACTTAATTTCCCGAACCATCTAAACTATAATTGAGCTGCTTTTGAGGCTAACAGTCATGATTAAGTTCTTCCCCTTAATGCATGAGTTTTCCAAAATCTTTTGACACATTACTTATATTTAAGCCCTAATATACTTTAACCTACTTAAATTTGCTTTACATAACAAAAATGTTAACTATTATTACGACTCTTTTCTTAATTATAGAATATCCTATCAACACTAGCCAATTCCCTTGTACATGTATTTTCTATTTATCATCATGTTCCACGGCCTGATCGACAAACAATACTCAAATTGGGGAAAAATAAGACAGACTATATAAACATTACAACTAAATAAGGACTCAGCTAACACTAAAACAAACAAACCAAACTAACGATAAGAAAATTAAATGCATTACAGAAATAAAATAAAAGTACAGAAAATAAAGAACAAAGAACAAGGAAAGATGGTACCCGATAATCAAAATGGAGGAGGAGGAGGGCCGAAGACGCTGCTGAAGAAGTCTCCATAAGGACCGTGATTTGCGGGATCTTGTGGTGGAGGTGGGAATAGGTGGATAGGGATCTTGTCTGGCAAATCCTGCCTGCCATGTGCCGGATAGCGCTGATAAGTATCTACGGCGGGGTCATAGGACTGATAGTTGGGCATGGTATAATCAGAGTATGACTGATATGGCAAACCGGCTACGGAGTCCTTGTGATGTTAGACTCCCTCCCATTATGCCCAGTTCTGGTGCTGGTAGTAGGCACTTTGATATGCTAGTGCCATCTGTCCATCCTGGATCCTATCTACTCGCTCATGTAGATAATCGACCCTATCATAAATATGGGTCATCCTCCAATTCATCTCATCTGGCCTCTGGGTCACATCCTCTCGGAACTCACCCTGACCCACCACTAAATCATCTAACCGCATCATAACGCGGCTAAGATCAACATCGTCTTTGCCTCGACTATGCGAGGTAGACGCCCCTTTGTTCGGCTCTTCGTGCCTAACCTCCGCTTCATTAGCGGCCTTCTGCTCTCTCTCTCTCTCTCCCCTCGTCCTCGGTATAGCTTTCAACATACGATTGGCTTGTCTCTTTGTCGTATATCTCAAAACCCTCATCGACTTTCCTAAAAATCATGGTAGGGAACATGGCAGCCGTAATGTATGTCACCAAAACTGCAATGTAAGGGACTTGGGCGAAAGTGCACCCATCCTCTCGAGAAATTTAGAGATCAACCATCCGTGGGGATGATCATCCTCCCTCGGGTATCGTACATTGCCCATATATCGTTCATGACTGTTCATGCGAAGGACAGTTTGGGATTGGCCTTAAGAAGGGCGTACAGAATCGTAATATCCCTATGCCTGACCTTAGACAGGTCACTATCACGAGGCAATATGTTATTCACATTGATCTTGTGAAGCACCTTACACCTCAGAGTTAATGCCCTTCGGCTATAAGAAGTGGAAGACTCTGTTTCCACGAAGGATGGAATAAAAACTTTACTCACTTGCTCCATCCACTCTCCCGACCAAGTCATGTCGGTAAAGGCCAACTGGGCCTCTGATCTGTACTCATATCCACGTTGGGTAGACCATTCATTGCCTACCCCTGTATCTATATAAAACATTTGGCGAAGGATTCGTGCATCCATCGCCACGTCCCTACCGTGGACAGTGCCTATAAGTCTCAAGTCGTTATTCGAACTCCCCGTCTCCCTCCGTAGGGTAGACATCCATTCTACTACATCGGCCTGATCGATCACGGGGCCGCCGAAATCAAACACACTCTCCCATCCCAGAAAGTCAAAGAGGTATAGAATCTCATAATCCTCAAAGTCATCCCTCCTATCTCTCTTCTCGACTAACACCTTATTCGAGTATTTTTTATATAAGAATAAATGTGTTTTAACTTCCTCGGGGTGTTGTGACAATAAAAGGTTAGGGGTCCAATCTATGGGTATATTTACGGGATGAGATCGTTGGCGTGTTCTTCGTGACATCTACAATTTTATCAACCAATCCACAATGTATGAGATAAATCAAATAATGTAACCTATAATTACATTTTGCACAATTACGCTCAAATTAAAGATGATACACACACACACACACACAATTTTTACACTCAAATTAACACATCTCAATTATAGTCTATAAATTGCCATTATTAAAAACACTAAACATATATCATGTATCAATAAAATCCATTTAGCACATAAAATTAATTTCTTAACTAATTACCCAACTTTATATTTAATACATTATATGCATATTTTGGCAATCAACTTACAAACCAAATTATTTTCTTAGAAATTAAACATGGAAAATTAACTATAATTATCAACTAAGCGTATATCTCATCATACATTATTCAAGGCTATCTCTAAAATCATGCAATTTCACATAGTTTGACTCTAAAAAGTCAAAATCACCATGAAAACTCCATGGATGACCATGAAGCTCAAACTTTTATTTTGCTCAAAAAGGTATGAAATATGTTGCATTTACTCAATAAAAACACTAACCTTGAAGATTGGAGACTTAGAATGAAAAAAATCTAGCTTTTTAATTCACCCACTTCTTCACCCAAAAACCTTAAAAGTGGATGAAAATACCCACAAAGAAGAGTTTTCTAGCCTAAATCTTTGATATATATATGATAATGTAGGTGTTTTGGAGCTTAGATTTGTAAATTTTAGCACAAAAATGGGGTAGCCGCATACAAGCCGTAGAGAGAATGAGTTTAGGTTTGTGAAAAATGAAGGAGGCTGAACTAAGCAATTTAACCTTGATGGGGCGTAGCCTTGCGCCCCCACCCCCCCCCGCGCCTAAGCTTCTAAAAATTTGATTTTTTTACTGGTTTTTGGTACGCGGGGTAACATATCCTTCTTATTTGTGATTAAAAATGTGGTCTAAAAATTTTGTGGGGGCTAAATTAATTAATTAATCATTTTTAGAACACTACCCTCCTCAACTTAGACCTTTGTGACGTCCTCGTCACATTTGAGCACTATAATCACTTAATCATATTAACATAAATTGGTACCCATTCATTGTTCACAAATACATTGCAATTAATTCAAAATAAAATTCAAATTCCTCATTAAAATAGAAATATCACACCACACTTAATAAATAAAAAAACAAACAACCAAATAAAGTAAAGTACGACTACATCCAGAAATCACACCAGACTAGAAATTAAACGAACCATATAAAACTTAATGTTTATCACGCCACAACTAACCATATTCAAATAATTAAATTAAAATTGTTTCGGAGGGATGACCACTTCTTCTAACTCTCCGACTGTCATTTGGATGTTTGTGAGCCAATCCGAATGCCCTTGGAATAATTTTTCATGTTTCTTTTGCTCTTCTTGCAACGTCTCGATATTCTATGCGAAGTCTTTGTTTGCGTTCAGTATACTACCCATGACATCTTTCAAAATATTGATATGGGATCTCTGCAAGTCTTCGGTTGTCATTCTTTTCCATGGCCTTTCATCCTCTTCGTCATCTACCTCTATTCTAGCTTTCCCTTATGTTGTTTCGTCTTTCCTCGGAATAGTCAGTGGCAATGAATGGGATCATGGTTACTTTTGAGGTTTTAGGGCAACGGATTTGGTATCCTAAATGGTTTCTCTCGAAAACTAGCCCTAACATCGTAAGTTTAATGAACCATATCTCATTGGGGTTAAGGTACTTAATCTACAAATGTTCCGATACCGCTTTCTCAATAACAAATAATTTTGTTAACATACGGCAGTGCGGATAAGTCATCCCTTGACCCGTGACACTACACTCCCAAAAATTTTCCACTATTATGTACCCTAAGATATGGTCGGGTATCCAGTCATTAAAGCATGCACTAACAGTACCTCCTGGGATCGAACAGCAGTATTGTCTTGGTGTCTGGGAAGTAAGTTAAAAATAACAAACTTCCACAACACCTTAGCTAGTGGACATAAATCCCCCTATTAAAGTGGACATACTTTCTCGCCACCTCCATCGACATCCCAAATACTATCGCTATCATCCCATCCCATTTCTTAGACCACCCACCAATCTTTCTCGCTCTACCCCCTGAAGGTCCAAAGACGACCAAAATTCCTTAGGCCTTGGAATATCTCTATCTATACCAAATTCGTCGCAAAGGATTTTCCTAGAGACAGTCACCTTCTTATTTCCTACTATTCCCGTGAGCTCAAAGTCATGGTTCTCATATCCGTTTGTTTTCCGAACAGTAGCGAACCATTGTTGGATCAGACTAGTATAGATATATGGGAGTTCTCATTGTATAGCTCTAGCCCATCCTAATCTCTCAAAACACTCTAATATTTCATAACCCTCAAAGTCGGGTTCTTTTAAGGTCCTCTCAATGTGAAACCTAGAGGGTTTACCATTGTTAGTGTTCGGAGGGACTACGGGAAATTCCGCGTTGAGGGGTTTCTCAAAGCGGACCTTCCTAGGGTCAATTGTTCTCATCCTAGGGGTACGGGTAAAACGGGTTGGTTTGACATCTACAATTAAACAGAGAATTAAGGTATTAAAATTTGGGTTTTGTAAATAATTAGCATGAATAATGAATATCCATTTTTCGTTTTAATGAACTAATCTAATTCTCACCGCCAATTGTGAGCCAAATCTAATCCTATAAATGCATGATTTAATAATCTTTAATTTCAACAATTAAAATAACCCGTAGACCACACTTTTTCAAAATATAAAATAAAACATATTCGGAAAAACTAGAAATTTTTAAACTTTTTCATAAACATTATTAATTAAATAAATATATAAAATTATTTTTATTAACCCTTTTTTTCATGAAAATAGTGCAAACCCCAAAAAGTTTATATCCCATGCATGATCTAAATCAACTAAAACGCGCGAAAACTAAAAATAGGGCGTTAAAAGGAGTATACCTTGCTGATCTTGCAAAAGAGTAGAGTTAGATTGAAGATTTGACGTAGAACAGACGTTTTTTGTAAGGTTTTAGGCTTATAAAATCGACAACCGCCGCTCTAGAATCCGTTTTTAGGGTTTATGTTGTTTGGGAAGTAGGGCACTGATTTTATAATATTTTAAGCGCGTTGGGGCGTAGGCTGGGCGTAGCCTTGCGCCCGGGCCTCCGGATTTTTGATCTGGGGTGCGTCCTGATCTATAAACCCTATTTCTTCAATTTTAATAATATTTACGAGTACTCTCCCAACTTACGCTTATTAGACCGGGTTAAGATAAATTGGTCTGCGTGCTTACAATTCAATTCCTGTCATGGGGATCCTAATACTCAATTTAACCTAAACACAACTGAGTTCGGGAGAAAAATTCCTCCCCAACTTAGTTGGGTACACACAATTAACACATAAGCAAATAAACACAATTAAAACAAATAAAATCAAAGTACTCTAGGTTGCCTCCCAGAAAGCGCTAAGTATTACGTCTTCATCCAGACGTACTGCTCCTTACTAATTAGTTAACTTTTGGGTTTTCTAGTCTGATGACTTTAGAGACTAGCATATTATTCGTGACCCATTGAACATATAATTAATTCTATATCCATTGACTATAAATGGTTCACCACCTTTTGGATCTTGAATTTCTACCGCACCATGCGGGTAGACTTCGGTTACAATGTATGATCTGTCCATTTACTTTTTAATTTACCGGGAAACAATTTAAGTCAATAGTTAAACAACCAGACTTTGTTTCCTTTGGTAAATATTTTATTTTTAAGAATTCTATCGTGGAAAACTTTGGTTTTTTCTTTACAAATTTTTGCGCTTTCGTAGGCTTCTGTACCTCTCTACCACTTCTCAAAGTGGTTACCTTTGATACCTCATTTACTTCATTTATTTCATGTTTCTTATCTTTACTGTGATGAGCATGTGTAGGATTAGGGATAGTATTGCTAGGAAGCTTCCCCTCTTCACGTATTGTGAGTGACTCAGCTATTTGACCCATTTGGCGACTCAGCATCTCCATGGTCTTAGTACTAATAGCTGACTGTTGCTTCATAAATTCTGAAAATTCGGAGAATTGCGAAGAAGTCATGTTTGTTTCCACTTGGAATTGTGGTTGATCACGTTGGTTTGACTTATAATATCGCTCATCTTTAGCTGCAAACGTAGAACCATATTGATAGTCTCTTTTTGGTGGTTCATATCTAGGTTCGGATTGATGATCGGTAGGCTGATCATTCTTCCATCGGAAGTTAGGATGATTTCTCCACCCTGGATTATAAGTATCCGAAAATGGGTTATCCCTTTCTCTATGAGCTCTAAAAAAGTAAACTTCATTAGCGAATTCCTCAGTGGATTGCACTTGAGGACATGCTTCAGAATGATGAGATGGATCACTGCATGTGACACAATTAACTGATATATTAGGGTTTGAACTGAAACGCTTCATCAGTTGATCCATTTTCTTACCTAATTCTGAAAAAATTCGCTCTTAACCTCACGTTTCCAGGATTGTCTATGCACATAACTTGAACTTCTATGCTGTTTTCAGACCCAGCTTGAACCTTACGGCCTTTACCGAGTTGATTTAACTAGGGGTGTGCTGAAAAATCAAAATCCAAACCGAAACCGAAAAAAATCGAAACCAAAAAACCAGACAGTTTGGATTTTTGACTGGTCTGGACTCTCGATTTTCAAAAATCGAAAGTTTCGGTTTGGTTTAGGTTTAAACCTTTAAAAAACTGAAAATAATCCAAACCGAACCGATTTTATATATACTATATTATAAAATTTTGATTTATTAAATAACTACCTTCTTTAATTATTAAATTAGGTTGTTTAAATTTTAAAATTTTATTAAATACCTATCATTCTTTAATTACTAACTGGTAGAATGGGACTGGGAAAGTGGGAAGCATCAAGCGAACATCGAAAGAGGAAGAATCAGGTGACACATCTGTGGATGTTTAAATTTATGATTTGAATTGTTGAAATTGGATGTTTGAAGTTTAAGTTTTTTTTTTTTTTTTTTTTTTTTTTTTTTTTTTTTTTTTTTTGTCTTTTTTATGTTTGATTAAATGATTATTGTATTGGATGTTGTTAAAATTTCATATTTTGTCAAAGAAAAAATAAATTTCACAAATCAAAAAATGGGGTTTCGGACAAAGAAAACAAAATCCAAACCGAAACCGAAACAAAAACCGAAAAAACAAACCGTTTAAAACCAAACCATTTGGATTGTTAATTTTAAAACCCGATATTTTGGTTTGGATTTCGGTTTTTGCCATAAACCGATCCAAACCGCTCCATGCTCATCCCTAGATTTAACAACTCCCAAGCCTCATCATCTTCTTTAGCTAAAAATGTGCCTCCCGTGGCAGCAATAATCATATTACGACTCTCTTGACTCACACCATCAAAAAAATGTTTTGATAAGCATACATTTGGGGACTTCATGATGTGGACAAGCTCTTATAGCTCATTCATACGATCAAAAGCTTCGTAGAATTGTTCACCGGGTTTTTGTTTAAATCCAGTAAATTCTTTTCTTTTCTCGGTAGTTTTACTAGTGGGATAATATTCGTTAAGGAATCCTCTCTTCATTTGATCCCATGTCGTAATGCTATTGGTCGGTAACGATACAAACCAGTTTTTCGCTTTCTCTTTCAACGAGAACATAAATAATCGAAGTTTTAAACCGTCGGTGGTTATACCTCGCACATGGTTTGCTTTACAAATAGCCGTGAACTCAGCTAAATGTTCGTAGGGTTCCTCACTTGGCATCCCTCGGAAGATCGGAAGAATTTGAAATAATTGAGGACGAACTTCGGGTTCGTTCTCGTTTTCAGGATAACGGGTCGGAGACGGGTTGAACACATAACCAGGGCGGTAATGTGACTCAACCCTACGTCTTGCTTGCTCACCCATCCTAGCGGCTATACGCTCAGGTTCTTCTCGTTCACGATTTCGTGGCGAAATCGGAGGACCTTCTAAATTAAGAATTTCTAAATTAGGAATTTCTTACTCTTGTTCATTTGAATTCTCCGTGATTAATTGTAACAACCCAGCTTTTATCTAAGTCTTTTATTACGTTTTGATCTTAATAATGTAAATTTAATTACATTATTAATTATGTGATTTAATTAAGTTGATGTCTATTTAAAATTAAATTATATATTTATGTTATAAATTATTTAAAGATGATTAAATTAAAAGAGATGTAAAATACAAAAGTTAAGTGGGTTAAAATTAAACAAAGTATAAAAACTAAATTAAATGATCATAATGATCATAAACACAAAAATTCACTCTCTCTCTAATCTCTCTCTAACTCTCGGCCAAACTCACAAATCATTCAAGAATTCTCATTAAATTGCAATTGATTGAAGATTCAATTCAAAGGTAGTTACAATTAGCAACAATCAACAAGAATCTGCAAAATTGAGGTAAATATTTCTGAAAAATCTTGCAATTTATGAGATTGGTTCGGTTTTTATATAAAACCGAAAATACAAGAATTAGAACATGAGAATTTTGTGTTGCATGTTAGGAGTTTTTATAGATTGTAATAAATTTAAGTTAATTGTTGATAAAGAAACAAAAATTAAATGATGGATCATCCAAAATATAGTACAAATCGGAAATTTTGTAAAAATGGTGTTCTTGACAAAAAAATTTATATTTTTGGATGATCTTGATCAAATTAGTGTGTTTATGATAGGGAAATTAGTATAAAAATACTTAAATAATGTTGTTACAACAAAATATTACATTGCATGTTAATAAATATGAAAGTTTGATAATTATTGATAAAATCCGTATGAACACAAGTATGAACATCAAGAACAATTCTCGGAAAAATGACAAGTATAGGATCCGAATTCGGGTAGGACAGAATTCGGATGATGCCCCATTTCGAACCTAAACTTCGGTTCGGATGTCAAGCTACTTTCGGACACATAATAATTCGGATGTATCATGTCCGAATTCGGATGGTGGTATGGTCCGAAATTCAGTTTCTACTTCGATAATTTCCATTTCGGTTATGATCCTCATTCGGATTGGTCCGGATCCGAATGATCCGAATCCGGATGGACCGAAACCAATTTTATGTATTTTGATATTTCAGTTAAATAAATAATTTTATGCATATGCTTTTAGTTATATATATATGATATGAATCAGGTTCATCAGCGTACCTATGAGATTCCAGCGTACCCAGCGTACCCTAATGTGAATGATCATTCACATATATTTTTTTTGAATAAACATGTATAAGTGTAAGGTCTACCAATGCAAGATCTATCTAGACGCGGATCCGTTAACGAGTGCGGAATCCTCGTTGACGGTTAGACGGACAACTCTCAACCAACGGAACACGGAGACTATTAGACGCTGAACGAACGACACACGAACGATCCTACGTACTAATTCTCTCCGAAACGGGACTCACCTAGCTGATAAACTCGAGATCGCCTATTGCTTAATTCCTCACGAATTCTGCCAAAGGTCTGCTAATGATTCGAGTCTATCCCTAATTATAGACCCTGATTCGAGTTTGTTGTGGGCCAACCTCGAATCTGGCCTAAGGCCCATTCGAATCTGTCCATCTGACAGATTCGAATCTAACCTATATTCGAATCTATGAATACATTCGAATCTATCACAGATTCGAATGCCATCTTTAACCTATTCGAATCTAGCCAATACACTTAAACACTTAAGTGATGAAACTTATGTTTTAACTTATGCTTGACATAATCTTTGACCTTTATGTTTGAACTTCTTGTAATATGTTACATCAATTTCAAACACACAATCAGTAACAGACAAACACATATTAAACATATATATCAAAATACTGGTTAACTCAGAATATTACCTAAATCATAATCGATTAGACTGCTATCGTCACACAGGGTGTACCAACAGACTCCCCCTTGACGATACCTTCTAATTATTTACATGACATCAAATTTAAGTACTAGAGCTATATATATTACTACCTGCATATAATCCCGCATCTATACAAACTTTAACTATCTTTTGGAACTTCCTGGCTTCAGATCTCCATGGTTCAGTGAAGAAGATAGGCTGATCGTGAAGCTTCTTCAGGTCGTCCTTAGATAGGTTTATCAAATGCAGAGGATCATATACTTTCAAAATGACCTGCTCGTCTTGATCTTCCATGATAGCTTCAGCAGAGTCAATCTCTAGGTACCACCACTTCATGTTGCTCAAAACGTTCTGTGGCATTGGTTTCATAGGTACTTTCTTCAGACATTTGACTGGCTTGTACACCATTCTGGCCCAAGGTCTTCCAGTATGAGGATCTATCCTTGATCCATCCTCGACCCTTTTGCCTGTTCTCGGCTTAAGCCTCTCAAATTTGCCTGATCGCCCTTCTTTCCTTATAATTCTTTCAATAACGCTCGCGTAGGGATCATTTCCAATATTGATCAGCTCCTTCCAGGCTAACTCTTTAACTTCAATCTTGAGCAATGAATTAAAAGCTTTCAGTGTCCGCCTCAAGTATTGAAGGCCATCTCTTCTCTTCAAAATAAACAGCTGCAGTTCTCTGTCAAAGAACCAGCTAATAATCCCTCCAGCAAAATTTCCAGCACCTGGATTCCTCATCTTCTTCTTCATCTTCAGCTGATCCTTCTTTTCTTCCTTCTTGAACCAAAGATTTAACAGATCAGCTCTAGATGGCTCTTTCTCAGCCTCTTCAAGGTCTTTATCTTCAGCTGAGGCTACTTTGATGTAATCAATATCAATCACATTATGATCTTGGCTTTCATACAGTTCAGTGATTGGTTGTGAATTGATTATTACTTCGTTAACGTGATCATCTTCATCATCTATCATTTCATCATCTGATTTCCAGTCAGCGATATCATCTGGAATAAACTCACCTTCTTCTAAATCTTCAAGATCATCTTCAAAATCAAAATCCATCAGCTCTTCTTCAATATCTTTTAGCGCATCGATCATGTCGCTATCTAAAGTCCTTGAAGAACCAGCTTCTCCTCCTGCTCCTCCTACTTCTCCCCTTGTACTAGGCTCCCCCTCAGATTGAGCAGTCTGAGCAGCAGAAAAATCTACTGGCTCATTCTGTCTTTGTGGGCTGGGATCATTGCCTTGGTTGTCTTCATCATCTTCATCTCTCGGTCTCTGTGCTTCCTGATCACGGCACGATGTCTCCCCCTGAGCCTGTAGATTCTTCATTAACTGCTCAATAAGGGAGCGCATCGACCTTATCTCGGCTGACTGATCGCAAACAAAGGCCTTCAGCTCTAAGTTCTCTTCCTGAACTGTGTCCACTATCTTCTTTAGATCGGCATTATGAGTCTGAATCTCGCCGACTGCCTTTGTTAGGCCTAAGATTTGGATATTTTGGAAATCGACTCGCGCTTTGAGCTGCTGAAACCTTTGATTGTCGGCGTATGAGGATGAGGTTGATGGGATGGACTGAATTGGAGTTGGAGTGATTGGTGATGGAATATAAGGATCATCGTGAGGTGGTGGTGGTGGAATGTTGGTTTGAGGTTCTTGTTCTTGAGGTTGAGGGTTTTGAGATTGAGGAGTTTCTGGTTGTTCTGCGGAGACTGACGAGGATCCTTGCATGAACCTGTGACGTTTGGCCCGTTGCCTCGTCACAAGTTGAGAAACTACGTCTTCTTCGAAATCAGACTCCTCCGATTCTCTGGACTCTCGCCTCCTCGAAGCACCTTCATTAATAATCAATCTTGAACCATAGGTTCCAATTTGAATATGAGGATCTGTCGACACTGATTCTGGAGCTTCAACTTCAATCTCCTCCATCTCTTCTGATTCTGTAGCAGATGATGACTCATCATTGCCAGTCTGCTCTGGCACATATTCGTCAACATCTCTGAAGACATCTTCTTCTCCCTCTGGAGGCTCAAGCAATTCACCCACTAATGCAGCAGCTATATCTTCATTTGCATGTGGACCCGCCTCCCAAATTTCATTTAGTGTTTGGCACAATTGATCAGCTTCATTTGGGACAGATGACGGCCCGGCTTCCTGCATTTCTGGTTGCTGACTCGTAGAAGGCCTAGACTCCTGAGTCTGACTTGCAGTATCTCTTTGTCTTCGCCTTGGATCTCGGGGACGAACACGAGGCTGTTGTACTGGACGTTGCTGTTGTTGCTGTGGTTGGACATCAACTACCCCTGCCCAGTTGGCATTACTCGGGGCTTGAAATTCCCTATTCAGAATTGCACCAAATAGTGGACGTGCTTCCGGAACTGCTAACCTTCCTCGGTGTGAGGAACAGTCAGAATAGATACGCTTCTCCATAACATTGACGGTCAATGCATCATCAGATTGTGGCAGCTCAGGCAAGAAGTGCCTTATCAACATCATTACAAACCTCGGATACAAAAGGAACCTTTCTCTCTCAGGAGCCGTGATTTGATGGATAAATTCCGAGAAAATCAGCTGCGAGAAACTAAACTTCTTATTGTATACCATCGCGATCATTGCTGATTGGATTTTTGATACTATATAATCAAAACCAGCTTTCTTAGGCGCAAAACAGATCATAAACACATGGACCAAGAAACGCCATTGTCCTATCAACCCGCTTTTCATATATGAAGATTTTGTAACGTCCAAGCTGTATCCCATTCTCAAAAAAGCTGCTTGCCTAATACTTAAAGGAAAGTCTGTAGGCCCGTCTTCTTGTTCTAGGGAACCCAACTGTAGCACTTGTCTCAAAATATCAGCGGAGAAAACCAAAGGTTGTCCGGCAATTCTAGTTCTTAACACTGTCGGGGTGACAGTGCAGTCCACCTGCAAGTGATCGTAAAATTGACGTACATAGGATATCACAATCGGAATGTTTTCATACAACACATAACTTATTCTAGATTCCGCCAGAAAATCTAAAACTTCACGAAATCCCTGCGCCTCAGGGATGTTATGGGCAGGATTCAGTACCATATTGTGCTTGGGAACAAAAGCACGAAGCGCCATATCTGCACAATACATAAAATTGTTAGATTATTATTAAAAATCAATAAACTTGTTTAAATTCAAATTTGTTTTATCTTGTATTTGATTAAATACAAAATCTAACACAATTAAATTTCCACAAGTTTAATAAAATTTAAATTCAACAAAATAAATGAAGTACAGATTCGAGAGTAACAGATTCGAAGTGCCCATATTCGAATGTAATGGACAGATTCGAATATACCCTATTCGAGTCTGATGGACAGATTCGAATATCTGGTCATCTCGAATCTATTGATAGATTCGAGAAACCCATGATCAGATTCGAATGTCCATTATCAGATTCGAAAGGCCGACATCTCTTTTTTCAACAAAAATCCAAGATTTTAACCATTTTGAACTAGGTAAATCACATACTTTAGTTCAACTAAGTTCTAATCACTGATTTATGCCTTTAATTTGATATTTTATAGGTCCTAACTTAGTTATTTATGAATAACACTATTTTGACCAATAAAACATCAAAATGTGATGTTTAAGCCCAAATTTGTGTATGAAACCACCAAAATCTTGTACAATCATGTTGCTTATACCTAGATTTGAAAGTAGAATCGACCACAAAAGCTTTAGAATCGACGAAATGTCGTTTAGTGGAAATACGATAGACTCGAGAATAGATTCGAGTTCGCGAGTGACAGATTCGAGAAATCAGATTCGAGAACAGTGAGAAGTAAATGCCTTCACTGTGGACCTTTATATACTAACTACCTTCGAGTCTATGTGTAGATTCGAGTCTACTGACAGATTCGAGAACTTTAAATTCGAGTCTGTCTTAGATTCGAAGCTACAAACACTTAGAAAAATTTCGGAAATTTTGAAATCATTTCAACTTTTTCCAACTATTTTCTACTGTGTAGTGTAACCAGATAAACTATGCCGAATCTTTTACCCTAAGCTCAGATATTTCACGCATTGTATATTTTATCCAACTTTGAATGCACCCTCAGTAACTTTTGACCTTTTACCTAAGTAAAAATTAAACTAAACTAAAATAAAATAAGCTAAGGTAAAAATAAAATAAAATAAAATAAAATTTTGACTAAAAAATTTAATCTAGACTTAAGTTATAAAAACAAATTTACAAGCTAAGCTTAATACTAAACAACATATTTTTGATGAGTATAGTCGAAGAGAGGTTCAATCAGATAGCGATGTCCGATACTAACTTTCAGTACTTAAACTTTCACACTGAGGAATTTTTTGAATTCCTTTGATTGTTTGTCGTGACATACCCACTTAGCCGATTGTTGGTATTTTGCTCTGTTAAACATTCTACATTTCGGAATATCCCTTGGCCTTTTTATTTATCAGGAAATTATCTTACGTGACTCAGACATAGACATACTTTTATGATCAAGGCATACAGACAAAAATTCTAACTTGTTGGTATTAGCAAACTTTCTTTAAAAGACAAACATCGGACACAGGTCTGTATTCTCATACAACAAAGTGTCTTAGTTCGACATAAGGTTTATTTTTAAAGTTAGCAGATAGCGGTGACAGGTCTGTACTGACGTACAACAAAGCGACATGTCTGCTAACCCGAATCTAAACAGAGACAACAGGTCTGTACTTACGTACAACAGAGTTGCATGTTTTCGACTCTCAGTTACATATGATATTTCTATTCTTTCCATTGTCAGATGTATTTGATGTTGCCATACATCCCCAGAAAGTTTGCATACCTCATTTAGACTTAAAGTTTGTATGTCTTGTACATAAAAATTAAGACCGATTGGTCGTACATCTAGGTTAGTGACACGCTTGACTTTTTCTAGAATATTTTATTAGCCTTGAGATTCCCTATATGTATTATGCCTACCAACACATCAAACTAAATAAAGTATAACACTTAGGTTTTAGTTGCATTATGTGTGAAAGCCTAAATACTTAGAGTCTGTAACGACGGTGCTAATTTTCGTCACTTTGAACCTATGTATCTAAGACTTAACTCCTTTTCTGATATTCCCTTTTTTTTTTTTTGTATTTTTGTAATTTTCTCTCTTTTTCCTTTTGTTTTTCATAGCAAAAAGCAGTAAACTAAGCTAACCTACTAACTTACTAAAAATAGAAACTTTCCTAAATTAGAAACTTTCCTAAATTAGCAGAATACTGTAAAAAAGAAAGAAATATAACAACTATAAAAGGAAATAAAATACTACTAAGGTCAATTTACTCTGGGTTGC
>JAANYP010003050.1:22609-55109 GCA_020465985.1 Centrapalus pauciflorus
GTAAAATAGAGTTGATGTGTTTTAATTCATCAAGCTCAGTTTCCAACTTATGGAAACTGTCCAGTTTACTGGATTTAGGTTTAAGATCAGCTTTAAGCTGAGAGATTTCAGATAGTAAAGCATCATGCTTCTCAACAGCAGCTTTGAGATCAACAAGCATATATTCAAACATTTTAACTTTTTCTTCAGAACTGTAAGCCATAAAATTTTTTACCTTATACATCATAGTAGGATTCCAGTTCTCTAAGCTGCTGAAGGCTTCAGCTTCAGCCATATCTTGTTTGAAGTTGCTTGTTGATGGGACATCAGTGTTGGCCATCAGACATTGATTATCTTCTTCATCAGATGATGAATCAGATTCCTCCCAGTCACATGTCTCTGCCATAAGTCCCTTTTGGCGATTGGAAGACACTGAGTTTTCCAATTTCCTCAGCTTAGCCATGGCCATAAGGTACTTAACCCTATAGCCATCATCCTTGTTAGTCTTGTTGGGTTTGGATGACTGACTAACAGCTTTTGACACACAGTCAGCAGCTATGTGACCAGTTTTGCCACACTTGAAGCACTCAGCTTTGGATTTGTCAAATGCCTTCTTTTTGCCAGCACTTGAACCTCCTTGCAGCATGTTTCTTCCAAACTTTTTCTTGTTGAACCTTTTGACAAGCATGGCTATCATTTGCTCATCATCTTGTTCAGCAAGATCTGCAGCATCTTCTTCGTCTGACACCTCCTCCTTTTCATCATCCTGTTGATCAGGTTGAATGAACACATCACTCACCTGATTTACAGGCTGTCTCACATTAGCCACAAAGGCTGCACCTCTTTTTGACATTTCCAAGGCATTTCTCTTTTGTTGCCTTGACTGTTCATCATTCAGTAAGGATCCATACAGATTGACCAGATCCATACTTCTGATAGTACCTGAGTTCCTTAGGATTGTTGAAAAGTAGTTCCACTCTTCAGGTAAAATGTCCAGAAATTTATTCACCAGGGTAAGACTGTCCTTGGTGATCCCAACAGCTTTGAGATCATTCACTAGAGCAGTAAACCTGGTGTAGGTTTCAGTGAGAGTCTCCTTTGGTTTAGCAAAAGAAGAGTTCATACTGTCTAACAAGATTGTTGATCCTGTTGTCCAGTGTGATTGTGGGTCCATCATAGACGGTACACAAAGTATCCCACATCTCCTTTGCTGTCTTCATTTTCTCAACCTGCTTGAACACATTATCAGGGAGAGAAATGACCAGGTTGTTTCTGGCCTTTGCATCCAGAGCCACCAATCTCTTGTCTTCATCAGACCATTGAGCTTTTGCTTTCTCAAAAGTCCTGATTTCAGGAGCAGCTCCTTCAACCGCTGGAGTTATGGTAGTAACAGAGGTTGGCACATATGGACCCTCCATCACTATCTCTAGCAGTTGTACATCCAGATTCTCTAAGTAGAGCATCATTCTGCACTTCCAACCAGAGAAGTTTTGATGATTAAATTTTGGAGGTTTGCCCATAGAGCCATTGTCATAGTATGAAGAATTTGCAGCACTGTTGTCCATGGAAACTTGGGAGAATGACAGATCTAGAATGACACACACTCTAAACTGCTCTGATACCAGTTGTAGGTCCCGAGAGGTTCCCAAAGTATATAGTTATAAGCTGTAGAGGGGGGGTGAATACAGCAATTTAAAAACTACACACTCTTTTCTCAATGTTTGTATGTATTATCAACAATTTGTTAATTACAAACAAGCTTGAATGCGGAATAGTTCAAGCTGAGATGACAGATACAAAAGTATGCTTACTAGTCTAAGACAGACTCAAACTAGTATACAATGAATACACTCACTAAGAAGCACTCACTGTGTTTACAAGACTTAAAGGAACGGCTTATGTAAAACAGCTTATACACACAGATGCTGGTTTACACAGAAGGCTTGCATGCATGAAAATCACACTTGCACGTTCACTCTTGGGTTTCAGCACTTAGCTTTTTGGCTTAATCGATCAATCCTTGGAAGTTTCTTTTTATACCCACTCAGAGGATCTAAGTGAAGCTTCTTCATTGGACGAAATGAAAAAGGAGAAGTCTTGTTTGAAAAGACAACATAACCTTTTCTGCACCTTTCTGAAAAGCAGACTTGTCTTTACATGTGCAGAACTTTTGTCTTTTCACTTTGTCTACTGTTGCATTGCCTTTAACTAATTTAGGAATGTCAACTTTGCGTCTTTCTTCCTTGTAAAGGCCTATTTTGATATAAGAAAAAGGTCTGTCACCCTTTTTCAAATAACCTTTTGTCTTCATGTTACAGAACAGCTTGGGCAGGCTGAGCAGTTCTGTTTTCCACTTTGTCTTCGACTTTGTAAACTGATCTTGTAGTAAAAAACAATACATGATGACTTGGAAACATATTCCATAAAGTGTTTAGCCTGTTCACAAAGAACAGGTTCTGTTCACAAAGAACAGAACACTTTAAAAATGCCCAAGCTGCTCAACAGTGTAGAGCAGCGTAGACAGTTTATGTCCAGCCTGTTCAGCAGACAGAGCAGCTTGGACAAACTGTCTAAGTTGCAACACATGCAACATATAGAACAGCTTTAGACTGATATTGCAAATCATTTTCAGGTTTCAATAAGACATATAACAGGCCTTAAATTCAACCTTCAAATGCATCAACAGGTTTGATTATAAATCTCCCCCTCAGATGTAGAACAGGTTTGACTGAGGCCTTTTTGTGCCTAACAAAGTGCCAATCCCAAGTCCTGAGGAAACAGCTCCATCAAATAGGGAAACAGTCTCATCTTCTGGTCAAGCTGTTCCTGAAGCAGAACCATCAAATGGTCCTGATGGAGATGATACAAATCTCAGAACATCATTTCAGACAGACAGAGAGTCCACACTCAGAGTCCACAAGTATCACCCTCTCAACCAGATAATGGGTGATCTACGCACTCCTGTACAGACAAGGACAATGGTTCACAAGGAGTCTACTGATGCTGAATCAGCAGTTCTTGAATTCAGTCTAGCTGCCTTTGAACATGCATGTTTCATGTCACAATTAGAACCTAAGAAGGCATCTGAGGCTTTGAAAGATCCATCTTGCATTGAGGCAATGCAGGAAGAACTACTACAATTCAAGATTCAGAATGTATGGACTCTAGTTGTCTTACCTAGAGGAAAGAGCAATTGGTACAAGATGGGTGTTCAGAAACAAGAAGGATGAGAGAGGGATAGTAATCAAGAACAAAGCAAGACTGGTAGCACAAGGATACACTCAAGAAGAAGGAATAGATTATGATGATGTCTTTGCCCTAGTAGGAAGGATAGAAGCCATCAGACTGTTCCTAGCTTATGCCAGCTTCAAAGGATTTAAAGTGTACCAAATGGATGTGAAATCTGCATTCCTGTATGGTACAATCAAAGAAGAGGTCTATGTGTGTCAACCCCCTGGATTTGAGGACTATAAGTATCCAGACAGAGTCTACAAATTAGACAAAGCCCTCTATGGACTCCACCAAGCCCCAAGAGCATGGTATGACACTTTGTCATCATACCTTCTACAAAATGGATTCAAGAGAGGTACTCTGGACAAAACATTGTTCACAAAGTCCATCAAATCTGAAATTTTGCTTGTTCAGATCTCTGTTGATGATATCATCTTTGGGTCCACAAATGATAGTCTGTGCAAAGAGTTTGAGACATTGATGCACAAAAAGTTTCAAATGAGTTCAATGGGAGAACTCACCTTCTTTCTAGGATTGCAGGTCAAGCAGAAGCCCACAGGACTTTTTATAAGCCAATCAAAGTATGTTAATGACATTATGGAAAAGTTTGGTTACAAAGATACTAAAGTTGCTAGTACTCCAATGGACACTCACAAGCAGCTTGATGCAGACAAAGATGGAGTAGATGTGGACATTCACCTATACAGATCCTTGATAGGTTCACTAATGTACCTCACATCTTCTAGACATGATATAATGTATGCTGTTTGTGTTTGTGCCAGGTTTCAATGTGCTCCAAAGGACTCACATCTGTTTTTTGTTAAGAGAATTTTTAGATATCTCAAAGGCCAACCACATTTTGGGCCTATGGTATCCTAAAGACTCTCCTCTTGAACTAACAGTCTACTCTGACAGTGACTATGGAGGATGCAACATTGACAAAAAAATCCACAACTGGTGGATGTCAATATCTAGGAGCAAGACTGGTCTCTTGGCAGTGCAAAAAGCAAACAACTGTCTCCACCTCATCTACTGAAGCAGAATATGTAGCAGCTGCCAGCTACTGTTCCCAAGTAATGTGGATTCAGAATCAACTGAGAGACTATGGTATGAACTTTCTATCTACTCCTATTTACATTGACAACTCAAGTGCCATAAGCATCGTACAAAATCCAGTGAAATTTCCTAAAACCAAGCATATAGACATTAGATTTCATTTTATAAGAGATTGTAATGAAAAGAAATTAATCCAAGTTACCAAAATTCATACAGATGATCAGTTAGCTGATCTATTTACAAAACCATTTGATATAGGAAGATTCACCTTCCTAGTATCAAATATTCGCATGGTTAATATGGATTAATTTGTTTTTCATCATTCTTTCTTATTTTATGAAGAATATATTTATTTCATATGCTTGATTAAGGGGGAGACACTGTTTCAATAGAATATGCTTAATTTTCAACTAACAGCTTGAGTCTTTTCTCAAGCTGCTAGTTCATTTCACTCGGACTGTTAGTTGTTTTCACTTGATCTGTCAAAGTGTGCAGGGTAATTCTGTAATTTCTTATAAGTGTGTGCGCGGGATTAGATATTTTCGAAATGTCCAAACCTTTAAAGGTCCCAGTTTCGTTCAATTGTAACTACCAGTTGCAAAAATATCTTCCACGATCTTTTCCAAACCTTCTCTCTGAGCGATTCACACACAAATCTCTCAAACCCTAAATCACCGTCTTGATCGTCAATGAAATTTGTCAAAGAACACAACTGTCTCCCTTATTCACTCAAACACACTGACCTTCAACCATTCCACGACATGATGGACTTCCTTCGAAGTTCCCATATCCATCATGCCCTCACTATAAATCCTACCATCTATATATCTCATATAGAGCAGTTCTGGAAATTTGCCTCAGTCAAAACCATCAATGGAGTCACATCTTTAGCATCCACAATCGATGGCAACACTGTTACTATAACTGAGGAAACCATCCGCCAACACTTGCATCTTCAACATGCCGCAGGTATAACAGATCTATCCCTCACTGCCTTACATGAAGGACTTTTTGCAATAGGGTATAGGGGCCCTACCGATTCTTTTACTTTCTTTAAAGCACATTTTGCCCCTAAATGGAAATATCTTGTGCATGTTATACAATAGTGTATAAGCCCTAAAAGAACTGGTTGGTCAGAATTTTCTTCAAATATAGCCACTGCCTTAGTATGTTTATCAACGGGCCAACAGTTCAATTTTTCAAACATGATTTTTCAAGGGATGTTAAGGCATCATGCCCTAAAGAATTGGAAATTTTTGATGTATCCACAATTTTTGGCTGAAATAATTGCAAGATCTTGCAATAATTTTAATATACATAAAAGGATACATGTTTCCCATAGGCACTCTTTACCATCAATAAAAAGACTTTTAAAACCAAGTGCCAATTTTTTGAATGTAGATGTCTCATTGCCTTCTGCGATGTTGGGCATCAATCCAACAAACAGAGGAAAGGGCCCTGAGCAGGCTCAGCCATCCATCATTGCTTCACCCCCAGGACCCCAACCCACTCCTCATGATACAAATCTTCCATCTGCTCCTTCTATCACACCTACATCACCACTCATACAATACAAAAGACAAAGGGTTTCAGGAGCTCCTTCCTCCTAAGCCCTAACACCAGAGCCAAATATCCCTGTGGAGAAGGACACTTCTGCACAGAACCCAAAGGGAACCCACTGAGGACACTCCCATCCTCAATTTGGAGGTGGCCATCCCATCAGAGGATTTCCATATGGGGTTTGATGATCTTGAGGCTAGTCTGCAACTCATGATATTGACGGATCCTCAGCTGAAACCTGTTGTAGCCGTATTGGAACATTACAAGTCCCTTATTGCTACACATGGGGCCCAAATCACAACGCTGCAACAGACAATAGCAGCTCAACATCAAAAATTGATTATTTTCATCAAGGGTTCACCCTATGTGGAAATAAAATTATTCAACTTGAGAAGATGGTTCGAACCCTCATTGCAAAGGTTGTAGGTCCTCCTGGCCAAACCAATGCATCCAAAAAGGGGGAGAATCAGGAGATCCATACTTCAGTCTAAACAGCTTCAACCTCTGCTCCAACAGTCCCAGATTCTAGGCTAACGGTTCCAACAGCCACTCAAGTTGTTAGTCTAGAACCTCAAGCTACCCCTATCAGAACAACTGGAGTTGTTATCAGAGAAGGAACTCAGGCTCCTATCAATACTGTGAAGACCTCCCCTTCCGGGTCAGTCCTCAGAGTCTAGGTCCCACATCATGCAATACGATATCAATCATACTAAGATAGGGTAATTAATTGCGGAATTAAAAATTACATGTACATACATATTAGGATTTAAGTTACATATTTCAAAATAAAGTTATAAAAGGGTAACATCTAATCTAGTCATTACATCATAGAATCATATTAAATCTACCCAAAATCCACAACAATTGCTGTCTTCCAATCAGTACCGAAAGGATTTGTTGTGTAGTGGTCTATGATACTTCTGTCTTGATCGTTAATTGACCTAAGAGCTAGGTCCAGCAGGTGACTTTCTTTTGCTTTTTCCTGTAAAATCATAATGTAGCAACTGTAAGCAATGCATAGTGAGTTTATAGATTTTCAATATTAACATGCGTGTCAAGCGGATCATCAGTCTTAGCGTGATATGTCTTGGCTGCCGCTACAGCCCTCATGATTGAGATATAGAATCATAGAATTGGATGATGTTCAGGCCACACTCACGCTTAAATCGTGGGGATCAGCCACATACTGGGCTAGCTACCAGTAAGTCAATATGGCGGAACATCGGAGGTCATTACCAAGTTCATAAGAACTGGTGAAATAGCCAGGTCTAGAACAATAGACCATCAGGGCTAGTCAAGCTGAATCAATATATATGTCAAATGTCTGATCAATAGTGAAAGCTTAAGTCATAGAAGTCATGATAGCAATGAATCATAAAGCAATGTCTGAAGAAGTCTTAAATGCAATATGAAATGATAATCAAATAGCTATCATGATACACTGGGCAACACCGAACCATGGTGTGCACAGGTCTCATTCCAGCTGATAAAATGAATGTCAATAAATCTATCATCAACAATATATCTCAACCGGAATTTAAACATGTTCAATATGAATATCTATAACTCACTGGTCTAGGTATTTATCAAACAGATATAAAAATCTGCCACCTGAGTTATCTCAGGATTTTATCTTTGTCAATTCTGTTCTCTGTCAAATCAAGTCTTTGACCCGCTTTAAATCTTTTAAATCTTTGTCTTTATGTTCAGAATTTTACTGAACCTGTCCAGAATTATAACATATAAATCTCATGTCAATATCATCATCATTATCATGGAATTTCATCATCTTTTGGTCATTAAAATCTTTAATTCTATCTGATTCTGATAACTGATAATTCGTCAATCTTTCATTAATTCTCATAAGTTCTCTTTCTCTATATATATAGCATTATATATATAATCATTTATTCAACTAAAATTTCAAAATTTAATAATTGGATCCGGATCAATCCGGATTCGGATCCATCCGGACTAGGGACCCGGATTCGGATCAACCGAATTGAGGATCCGGATCAATCCGAATTAGGATCATAACCGAAATGGAAATCATCGAAGTAGAAACCGAATTTCGGACCATACCACCATCCGAATTCGGACATGATACATCCGAATTATTTTGTGTCCGAAAGTAGCTTGACATCCGAATCCGATGTTTAGGTTCGAAATGGGACATCATCCGAATTCGGTCCTACCCGAATTCGGATCCTATACTTAACATTTTCCCAGAAATTGTTCTTGGTGTTCTTCATTATGTTCATACGGATTTTTCATAATAATTCCCAAAAACACTTTTTAATAACATGCAATGTTATATAATGATGTAATATCATTATTAGATTGATTTTATACCAATTTCCCTATCAATAACATCATTATTTGATCAAGATCATTCAAAAACTCATAATTTTGTCAAGAACACATTTTTGCCAAAAATTCCGATTTCTAATTATTTCTGAATGATCCAAACCACGAATTTAATTTCTGTTACATCTAACAACTTAGATTTATCAATATCTACTAAAATTTTATACATGCAACATAAAAATTCATGATTATAATCCTTGGTTTCGTTTTTTATCAAAACCGAACCAACACATAAATTTCAAGATTTTAAGAAATAATTACCTTTAAATCTTGTTGTTTGATGATAATTGTTGCTTCTTGAAATTATTCTTCAATCAATGGAAATTCTTGGAGTTTTTGTTGAATCTTTGTTAAGAACCGAGAGATAGAGAGAGATTAGAGAGAGAGAGTGGTTTGGGTTAATGATCTTAAATGATCATAATTTTCTTGTTTATATATATTATTTAGTTATAATTGTTATTTAACCCACTTCCACTTTTGTATTTTACATCTATTTTATTCTAATCATTTTTAATAATCTAAAAATCAAATATATGTAATTTAATTAAATATTTTCATATTCAATGAATTTAAACAAAATAATTAATGTAATAAAATTACATTATTTTCTCAAAGTACAAAAATTATAACTGGATCAAAAGCTGGGTTGTTACAGAATGGGCTCCACCACGCACAAACTTCGTCCCCGAAGTTAGCTATGTTCGAACAGACTGGGATATGTAGCTTTCATAACATCTCTCGATTCCCAAGACTGATGTGAACCTTTGTGGTGTTTCCACTGGACGAGCACCATCTGTATTTCTTTATTTCTAAGCTTCTTAGTCTTCGAGTCCAGAATACGTTCTGGCTCTTCAACCACTCAAAGCTTCTCGTCAATCTGCAGGTTAACGTGTGGTATCTTAACTTCTCTTTCATCTGCTAAACTCTTTCTCAAGTGACTAACATGAAATACAGGATGTATTCCAGCTAAGTCAGCTGGTAGTTCAAGACGATAAGATTGGTTTCCTATCTTTTCCACAATCTTGAACGGACCGATGAATCTCGGAGTTAGCTTGTTTCGCTTAATGAATCTTACCACATTCTTCATTGGAGATACTTTCAGCATCACCCAATCGTTAACCGCAAAGCTTATTGATCTGTGTCGATTATCATAATACGACTTCTGCCTGCTCTGAGCTTCAAGAATATTCCTTCTGACAAGTTGAATCTTTTCATGAGTCAACTGTAAAAGGCAGGTCCTGCTATTGGCGATTCACCTGTTTCGCGCCAACAGGTGGGAGTTCTGCACTTTCTTCCATATAAAGCTTCAAAAGGAGCCATCTTGATTGTTGAATGATAACTGTTGTTGTATGAGAATTTGACCAGAGGCAAGTGGTCATCCCAGTTACCACCTAGATCAAGAACGCAGGCACGAAGCATATCTTCGAGAGTTAGGATAGTACGCTCACTCTGGCCATCTGCATTAGGATGATAAGCAGTACTCATAGAAATTCGAGTACCCATCCCGTCTTGTAGAGCTTGCCAGAATCTAGATGTGAAACGACTATCACGATCTGATACGATAGATTTCGGCACACCATGTCGAGAAATTACTTCTGTGATGTATATCCGTGCCAATCTATCAAGAGAGTATGTCTCTTTCATCGGTATAAAATGAGCTGACTTCGTTAATCGGTCCACGACTACCCAGATGGAGTCGTGCTGACTCTTGGTTTTCGGCAGTTTCGTGACGAAGTCCATTGTTATATGCTCCCACTTCCACTCGGGAACTGGTAGTGGTTGCATATCCCCGAAGGGTTTCTGGTGTTCTGCCTTTACCATCTGACATACTCTGCAGCTTTCAACACATTTACCGATGTCTTTCTTCATTCCTGGCCACCAATAGTCAGCTTTCAAATCGAAGTACATCTTTGAGCTGCCAGGATGAACAGATAACTTGGACTGATGAGCTTCAGATAGAAGAGTGCTGCGAATAGAACCATATTTAGGAACCCAGATTCGGTTTCCTTTGAGACAGTGAAGTCCCAAATGGTTCAGAGTTAGAAATTGTAATTGCCCTTTAAGATTTTCAGAGCTGATATTCTCTTCTTTCAGTGCTTCAGTTTGAGCAACTCGAATGTCTTCAATAAGATCAGAAGAGAATATTACAGGAGTCAGGGCATAACAACACTTTTCTGGATAGACTTTTCTACTCAAAGCATCCGCGACAACATTAGCTTTGCCGGGATGATATAGGATCTCGCAATCATAGTCCTTAATAAGCTCCAAGGACCGACGCTGTTTCATATTTAGATCCTTTTGAGTGAAAAGATGTTTGAGACTCTTATGATCGGTGTAGAGTTGACACCGAGTCCCATATAGATAGTGACGCCAGATCTTCAGAGCAAAGGTAACGGTAGCCAACTCAAGATCATGAGTTGGTGCACTTTTCTCGTAGTCTTTTAATTGCCTTGAAGCGTAGGCAATTACTTTTCCCCTTTGCATAAGAACACATCCTAAGCCAGTACCAGATGTGTCGCTGTAAACAACGAAATCATCATTGCCTTCTGGCAAGGCTAGGATCGGCGCTTGGATTAGTTTCTGTTTCAGAATGTCAAATGCCTCTTGCTGTTTATCAGACCAAACGAAAGGAGTATTCTTTCGTGTTAGCATCGTTAGAGGTACAGCAATCTTCGAGAAGTCCTTTATGAATCGCAGGTAGTAACCAGCCAATCCGAGGAAACTTCTTATTTCTGAGGCATTACGAGGCGTTTGCCATTTCTGAACGGCCTCAACTTTAGACGGATCGACGGAAATACCTTCGCCAGAAACAATATGGCCAAGGAACTGAATCTATAAAATATTTCAGATAGAAAGTCAAGCATCCGATATGAATCAAAGATTATTTAGGAAACAACTCAAGACATATATAATAGAAATTATACCTGTCTGAGCCAAAATTCACACTTAGAGAATTTTGCGTAGAGTCTTTCTTTTCTTAATAACTCTAGCAATTGTCGTAAATGATTAGAATGATCAGCCTCCGTTTTGGAGTAAATCAGAATATCGTCTATGAACACGATAACTGATTTATCCAACATAGGTCTGCACACGCGATTCATGAGATCCATGAACGCCGCTGGTGCATTTGTCAAGCCAAACGGCATTACGAGAAATTCGTAATGACCGTATCTTGTTCGGAAGGCTGTCTTTGGAACATCCTCATCTCTGACTTTTAATTGATGATACCCAGAACGAAGATCGATTTTAGAAAAATAGCTGGCTCCTTGTAGCTGATCGAATAAATCATCAATTCTGGGCAGAGGATACTTATTCTTTATGGTGACTTTGTTCAACTCGCGGTAATCGATGCACATTCTGAGAGTTCCGTCTTTCTTCTTAACGAATAAGATTGGTGCACCCCACGGAGATGAACTCGGTCGGATAAACCCCTTTTCTAACAGCTCTTGCAACTGCTTTGACATTTCCTGCATTTCTGCAGGTGCAAGTCTGTAAGGAGCTTTTGCAATAGGAGCCGCACCATGAACCAAGTCAATACTAAACTCGACTTGACGTTCCGGTGGCACTCCGGAAATGTCATCCGGAAAGACGTCTGGGAACTCGCAGACAATCGGAATATCAGACAGAGATTTCTTTTCAGGGTTGGATTCAGATAGAGCATAGCACAGATAGGATTCGCAACCCTTGGATACATATTTATGCGCTTTGTCTATAGAAATAAAGCAGTGAGCACCTTTACGCTTCTCATCCTTGATCTCCAATACTCGGCCGTCTGAAGACTTAATTCTGATGAGTCGGCGGTTGCAGACGATCGTAGCCTCGTTATTCATTAGTCAGTCCATGCCGATAATGACGTCGAACTCTTTCAACGGAATCGGAATAAGGTCGAGGTTGAATACGATATTATCGACAAGCAATGTGCAGTTTCGATAAACAGAATCAACCATAACATAGTTGTTACTGGCTGTCTCAATATCAAGTATAACAGGAAGCTTTGACGGGGATTTAGATAGTCTCGATGCAAAAGAAGTCGATATAAAGGAACGACTAGCGCCAGAATCAAATAGTACGCAAGCAGGTATCGTATTTAACAGAAACGTACTGGTGACTACGTCAGGTGTTTCTCTCGCCTCTTCAGCCATTATCTGAAACGCACGTGTCCTTGCGGTTGGTGTTGCAGCAGAACTCTTTACTGTAGACCCTCCAGCCGACGACTGTGACTGATAACGTTGCCCGCTTCGACACTGGTACATAAAATGCCCTCTTTTCCCGCACTTTGCACATCCACGTCCCTGCTGTGGGCATTCTTCACTGCTGTGACCGATCATGTTGCACGCAAAACAAGTGACATCATCTGGATTGCACAATCCCATGTGTGATTTTCTGCATCTCTTGCAGAATCGTGGCTCGTTCGTTAGTGAATACGCTTGGGCTTTCGGCTGCGAACTATACTGCTGAGATTGCTGAGGTTGCTGGGACTGAGACTTATTTGGCTTAAAGAATCTGCCAAATCGCTGTTTCTTCGAAGGAGACGAATTCATCGGGTTAGTAGACGGAGCATAGAGCTGATCGCTGTATTCTAAATAACCTCGCTCGATCTGTCTGGCTGCTTCTACCATTTCCAAGTAACTTTTTTATTTGATTGCACTCATCGGATGTCGATATTTAGGGTTAAGTCCTACGCGAAATCTATTCATCTTTCTCTCTTCGGTAGCTACTTGATAGGAAGAGTAACCGCATAGTCTTGAGAATTCGTGCTCGTATTCATCAACAGTCTTTGTCCCCTGAGTCAGCTGCATCAATTGGACTTCCATCTTATCTTGTTGGTCGATCGGGTAATACTTTGCGTTAAACATATCGAGAAACTGATCCCATTCCAAAGTCTGAATCACCTCTTCTCCATATATGCTCCTCTGAGTCTTCCACCAAGCGCGGGCAGCACCGACAAATAATGCGGACGCATAACTCACTTTCTTTGAATCTAAGCAGTCAGAGATTCTAAAGATCTCTTCAGTATGACTGATCCAATCCATCGCCTGAATTGGATTCACTGTACCCTCGAAGTTCAGGGCACCGCTCGCTTTGAAATCTTTGAATTTACAACCTTTAGGCTGCACAATTTGGGTTTCAGGGTTTGTGTTATCAGAATCAGATTCATTAGTTTGAACTTGCTTTTCTTTTCTATTATTTTTCTTATCTTCACGTCTTTTAGCTTCGGCCTCATCTCTGGCCTAAAACTGTTCTTGCATTGTCTTATTTTGTTGTTCAGAATGTTGGGCTAAAAGTTGTTGCATCATTTCAAACATCTGTTGTGGGGTCATGTTGCTGGGAATGTCACCTGATCCTGATATAACTGAAAATTAAAATCATTCAACTATCAGTTTATAGACTTAGATCTATGTACCCTTTTTCCCATCCTAATAGTCTGTACATCCTATCTCAGTTCAAACCACCTAAATGAGTAATACATATGTATTGCTTCAGTTTGAGACCAAGTATACTCACGTAATACTTGATTCACTCAAACTATGGGCTCTGATACCATCCTGTGAAGACCTCCCCTTCCGGGTCAGTCCTCAGAGTCTAGGTCCCACATCATGCAATACGATATCAATCATACTAAGATAGGGTAATTAATTGCGGAATTAAAAATTACATGTACATACATATTAGGATTTAAGTTACATATTTCAAAATAAAGTTATAAAAGGGAAACATCTAATCTAGTCATTACATCATAGAATCATATTAAATCTACCCAAAATCCACAACAATTGCTGTCTTCCAATCAGTACCGAAAGGATTTGTTGTGTAGTGGTCTATGATACTTCTGTCTTGATCGTTAATTGACCTAAGAGCTAGGTCCAGCAGGTGACTTTCTTTTGCTTTTTCCTGTAAAATCATAATGTAGCAACTGTAAGCAATGCTTAGTGAGTTTATAGATTTTCAATATTAACATGCGTGTCAAGCGGATCATCAGTCTTAGCGTGATATGTCTTGGCTGCCGCTACAGCCCTCATGATTGAGATATAGAATCATAGAATTGGATGATGTTCAGACCACACTCACGCTTAAATCGTGGGGATCAGCCACATACTGGGCTAGCTACCAGTAAGTCAATATGGCGGAACATCGGAGGTCATTACCAAGTTCATAAGAACTGGTGAAATAGCCAGGTCTAGAACAATAGACCATCAGGGCTAGTCAAGCTGAATCAATATATATATGTCAAATGTCTGATCAATAGTGAAAGCTTAAGTCATAGAAGTCATGATAGCAATGAATCATAAAGCAATGTCTGAAGAAGTCTTAAATGCAATATGGAATGATAATCAAATAGCTATCATGATACACTGGGCAACACCGAACCATGGTGTGCACAGGTCTCATTCCAGCTGATAAAATGAATGTCAATAAATCTATCATCAACAATATATCTCAACCGGAATTTAAACATGTTCAATCTAAATATCTATAACTCACTGGTCTGGGTCTTTATCAAACAGATATAAAAATCTGCCACCTTAGTTATCTCAGGATTCTATCTTTGTCAATTCTGTTCTCTGTCAAATCAAGTCTTTGACCCGCTTTAAATCTTTTAAATCTTTGTCTTTATGTTCAGAATTATACTGAACCTATCCAGAATTATATCATATAAATCTCATGTCAATATCATCATCATTATCATGGAATTTCATCATCTTTTGGTCATTAAAATCTTTAATTCTATCTGATTCTGATAACTGATAATTCGTCAATCTTTCATTAATTCTCATAAGTTCTCTTTCTCTATATATATAGCATTATATATATAAGACTAAATTACATAAATGGTCCATGTGGTTTATATGAAATTACGTTTTTGGTCCCTGAAAAAATTTTATTACACCACAGGTCCCTAAAATCGAAAAGTTGTAACATTTTGGTCCCTGAAACTAACGGCGGTTAACTTGAGCCGTTAGTTTCAGGGGCATTTTTGTCCTTTTGAATTTCAGGGACCATTTATGTACATATCATACTTTCAGGGACCAAAATGTTACAATGTTTTTATAATTTAATTTAATTTTCATAGTTTTCATATATATATATATATATATATATATATATATATATATATATATATATATATATATATATATATATATATATATATATATATATATATATATATATATATATATATATAGTTTTTTTTTCTTTTTATAAATTAATTATCCAAAGATGACATTTTAATTTTTTATTCCTTTTGTTTTAATTATTAATTTTTATTTGTATGTTAATTGTTATTATTAAGGTTAGCTTTTTTTTATGTATTACTATAATTATTTATTTAAGATTATATGTGATATACATGGTTATTTTTTTTCAATTATTTACTGAGAATCCAAATCTTTCTCTATTCTTTTTTTCATTTAAGAAAAATAAAATCTAGTTGTAGTTTTTTTCGTTCGGAAAATTTAAAATCGAAATGATTTATTTCTTTTCTCCATTCAAAAAAGTTCAAAATAAGGACGTGTTGAATCTTTTTTCGTTTGGAAAAAGAATATAATCAAATGTTTCGTAGTTTCATCATTGCAAATAGTTAATAAAATTTTTTTAATTCTAAATGGTTTGAAAAATCAAGAATTGGAATGGTTCATCGCTTTTTAGTCATATAAATTAAATTCCAAATGGTTTGCTGTTTTATTGAAAAAATTGAAATTGTTTTGATTTTTTTATCTACGTTTCATTAAAAATCAGAAGGTTCTTTTGTTTGAAAAAAATCAAAAATCATAACGGTGAACCATTATAATGAACCATTTCGATTTTAATTTTTTTGATTAAAAAACGATGAACCATTATAATTTTGTATTTTTTAAACAACGATAACCATCTTGATTTTAATGACGAACCATTTTGATTTTAAATTTTTTGATCAAAAAACGGTAAACCGTTATGATTTTTGACTTTTTCAAACAAAAGAATAATTCTGATTTTTAATTAAACGTAGATTAAAAAATCAATACAATTTCAATTTTTTCAATAAAAACAACAAACCGTTTAGAATTTAATTTATTTGACTAAAAAGCGATGAACCATTTCAATTTTTGATTTTTTCAAACCATTTAGAATACAAAAATTTTATTAATTATTTGCGATGAAGAAACTACGATGCATTTTGATTATATTCTTTTTCCAAACGAAAAAAGGTTCAACACGTTATTTGATTTTTTTTTAAATGGAGAAAAGAAATAAATCATTTCGCTTTTAGATTTTCCGAACAAAAAAAAACTACAACTAGTTTTTATTTTTATTTTCTTAAATGAAAAAAATTATAAAGAAATATTTGGATTCTCAATAAATAATTGAATAAAAATGAACCAGGTATATCATATAATAATCTTAAATAAATAATTACGGTAATGTATAATAAAATAAAATCAATAATAACAATAAACTTAAAAATATAAATGAATGATTAAAACAAAAGGAATAAAATAAAATGTTATATTTGGATAATTAAATAATAAAAAAGAAAGAAATGATAAATATATATATATATATATATGAAAAGTATGAAAATTTCATAAATGGTCCCTAGAAGTATAAAAATTACATAAATGGTCCTTGAAACTCAAAAAGACAAAAATGCCCCTGAAACTAACGGCTCAAGTTAACGGCCGTTAGTTTCAGGGACCAAAATGTTACAACTTTTCGATTTCAGGGACTTCTGGTGTAATAAAATTCTTTCAGGGACTAAAACCGTAATTCCATATAAACCACAGGGACCATTTATGTAATTTAGTCTATATATAATCATTTGTTCAACTAAAATTTCAAAATTTAATAATTGGTCCGGATCAATCCGGATTCGGATCCATCCGGACTAGGGACCCGGATTCGGATCAACCGAATTGAGGATCCGGATCAATCCGAATTAGGATCATAACCGAAATGGAAATCATCGAAGTAGAAACCGAATTTCGGACCATACCACCATCCGAATTCGGACATGATACATCCGAATTATTATGTGTCCGAAAGTAGCTTGACATCCGAATCCGATGTTTAGGTTCGAAATGGGACATCATCCGAATTCGGTCCTACCCGAATTCGGATCCTATACTTAACATTTTCCCAGAAATTGTTCTTGGTGTTCTTCATTATGTTCATACGGATTTTTCATAATAATTCCCAAAAACACTTTTTAATAACATGCAATGTTATATAATGATGTAATATCATTATTAGATTGATTTTATACCAATTTCCCTATCAATAACATCATTATTTGATCAAGATCATTCAAAAACTCATAATTTTGTCAAGAACACATTTTTGCCAAAAATTCCGATTTCTAATTATTTCTGAATGATCCAAACCACGAATTTAATTTCTGTTACATCTAACAACTTAGATTTATCAATATCTACTAAAATTTTATACATGCAACATAAAAATTCATGATTTTAATCCTTGGTTTCGTTTTTTATCAAAACCGAACCAACACATAAATTTCAAGATTTTAAGAAATAATTACCTTTAAATCTTGTTGTTTGATGATAATTGTTGCTTCTTGAAATTATTCTTCAATCAATGGAAATTCTTGGAGTTTTTGTTGAATCTTTGTGAAGAACCGAGAGATAGAGAGAGATTAGAGAGAGGGAGTGGTTTGGGTTAATGATCTTAAATGATCATAATTTTCTTGTTTATATATATTATTTAGTTATAATTGTTATTTAACCCACTTCCACTTTTGTATTTTACATCTCTTTTATTCTAATCATTTTTAATAATCTAATAATCAAATATATGTAATTTAATTAAATATTTTCATATTCAATGAATTTAAACAAAATAATTAATGTAATAAAATTACATTATTTTCTCAAAGTACAAAAATTATAACTGGATCAAAAGCTGGGTTGTTACAAATACAGTCCAATCCACAGCATCAGCTTCCAGAGATAAGGGCAAAGGCATACTTATTGAATCTCCAAAGATTAAATTCTCCTCTAAAGAAGCCCAGGTTGCTCATGATGCTGAACTTGCAAGACAATTAGCAGAGGAACAGGATGATCTCTTAGACCAGCATACTCATGCTCAGATGAAAGATGATGAAACCTTAGGTGATTATCTAAGAGGGTTTGTGGTCAAGCAGAATCAGAAGAAGAAGAAAATGCCAACAGGGCATTCAAAGGCAGGACACAGAAAATTTTTGATAAACTTCTCTGCATCAGTTGGAATTCCAAGACTAATGGCTCAGTCATGGCCAACAGAAAAGCTGCAAGACCTACATGACAAAGAGATGGAAAAACAAAAGGCAGCCAAAGTCTCCCAACAAGTCCAAAGCCAACAAGAACCAGTTCAAGCTGGTGTCAGTAATCCTCCTCCCCCTGTTCAAACTATTGCTAATGATCCTCAATCTGAAGCTATTCAACAAACAAAGCTTGATCAGGTGAAAAGAGTGCTGTTTGAACATCAGTTGCAGAAGGTAATGGAAATTGAAAAGACCCTCGATCAACATGACTTCTCCAAGCCTCCTATTACCTACTGGTATGCTAAATCAATGGATGACATTGATTTAAAATATCATTTTGTAGTCAAAAGAGAAGCTGGTCCTGAGGAAGAATACAAGAGCATAGTTCACCTAGTATAGAGGATCACCAGAGAAGAGCTGACACAAATGCATCGTATTGGAACTGTTAGTCAGTCTAGGTCTCCACTTCTTTCGGTTAATCAGAGTGTAAAAGATCTTAAAAGCATTTTTGACCCAGAATCTATCAGAAGAGATATAGAAGCTGCCAAGGATATGAAGATTGTATATGTTGATCTATATGTGAAATCAAAGACATATAGACTCAAATTTGCAAACGGATCCAGCATGTTCTTCAATTTTATATTCGAAGATTCAGGAAGAGATTTATATTCGAAGATTCAAGCATATCTATACCAGAGAAATCAGAGTTTTTCAAGAAAACAAATCAGAAGGCTTTATATATAGATAGAATAGGTTTTTCTATTAAAAAGCTTGCACGTACATGTTTTGATTCAGTTGTAATTGCTTTCTGATTAAGTTTTCATAAGCCTCTAAGGTTGTAAAACCCTAAGAACAGTCTGTGTTCTTCGTCTAATCAAACAAATTAGAGGTGATTGTAATTAGTGAGTTTGACAATACAAAAGATTTGATCTTTGATTATATTTATGTGTTGTTTGTTTTTGAAAGCTTTACTTAAAACAGTTAAGTGTTATTCCACAAACTTCTTAATTGGACTTTGATTCAATACAAGGTTATTGGTTTTATACTCTGATTGATTCAAACCAGTTAATCTTAGGTAGTGATTTTGATCTTGACAAGCCTGCGAAAAGAGTAAGATCAAGAAGGCCCCAGCAAACCGAAGCAGAACTCTAGGCTGAGTCTCTTGAGGAATCACTCTCAGGAGCTCAGCTAACTCTCCATCCCCTTCTAGTGATCCAGTATCACCATCCCCTTCTTCATCTCCAGTACAAGTGTCAACGCCTGTTCCATCTCCAGCTCCAACTCTGACAGTCCACCAAGCCTCCGAAAGTCCATTGATAATTCTGGTTATTCCGGACCAATCTTTCGAGCCGGTTGAATCTTCAAGAATATTTCCTATCTTCCAAGAGCGATCAAATGTTCCACCTTTTGCCTCTGTTGCTCCCAATGTCCTCAAAGAAATCACAAGGCTGCAAGCGGAGACATCTGGAGGTGCTAGTTCTTCTAAAAAACGAGAAGAACGACACACTGAAAGGCTAACTGCCCAAGCCATTGACTGGGTGAAGCAGAGGGTCGGGGGCCCATATATGGAAGAGAAGTATAGGAAGATGTTTGTCCGTGAATTAAAAACTGTCAGAGCTGACCTAATCAGGTCTCTAGAAGGAATGGAACAAAGAGACAGATCCATATATTTGGTGATGATCGGAAATCTCAAAAAGAGCAAAGAATCAATCAGAAGTCGGTCGCCAATTTTCAAAGTTATAAAGATCAAGTTCGACAAATTCTTATGCATATTCTATCCCATTTTTGAAGTTGAACGGGAAGACCAAACTTTATCTACCTTTACAGAGGCAGATTTCCCTAACTTGTTTTTGCAGGATCTAGAATTTCTATATCTTCACTTGCTACATAACAAGAGCAGAGATCCTATTCATATGAATGCTCAAAGGTGTATTATCAAGTTTCTTCGCCGCAATCTCAGAATGTCTATCATCTTTGATTTCCAAATGGCGTCAGAAGCGAGACAACGTAAGGTAAATCTACTTGCTCCGAACCAAGATACTTCAGGCCTTGAACGCTTCTCAGTCCCAAAAAGTTATTACATCGCCAACGGTCGGAGTAGTCTATCTGAATTCTCAACGAAAGAATGCGCTTATGAGGAGAGATTAATTGGAGAAATATTGTGATGGGACTCTTTACATGGTCAGAAAAATGCTTATGATCAAGATCGACAATCTTAAAGAAGCATTAAAGCTCGGGACAAGGATCTGGGAACTTAAAGTCGTACTTCAACTCGTCAGAGACTTCCAACAGGATGTACGAGACAAGCTAGAGTATAGGATGACTATCAAACGCCTTGACCAATACTTTGACCAAAGGAAGCTTATCACCAACCTGAAGCTGAGATCTGAAAGCTAATCACAAAGGGGGAGAATGTTAGATCCAAAAGTGTGATAGTTTCAAGGTTCTAAATGTAACAATGAAACTTAGTTTCATGTTCATTTTGAAAGGTTTCAAAGTTTATTGTAAATGGGTTAAAAGACCAAAAGGTCAACCCATGGGTATGGTTAGTTTGGATTTATTTAGTTGCTTATAAATAGTTGTCTATAGGTTTTAATTTGTATTTTTTTTTTGACTGAATGTACGTACGTGATTGGAGTGCTATTAAGGTCTTTCTAATCTTTGGATGTTCATATTGTTCATCATCATATTGTTCTTCATGTTCTTCATGTGTTTGATTATATTATGGAATGTTGAATGAATGCTTTTAATATGGGAATTACAAATCAAGTTTGGAATTAGCGAAAAAAATTAATATTAGTGATATTTTAATATAGTCGAGGGTAAAAAAGGAAAAGATTAGAAAGAGTAAAAAGATTGACATTAGCAAAATAAATATCATTTTTCTTTAAACTAAAATAACATTAATATGATTACTTTTTAAATAAAAAAAAACTATACCATAAAAACGAGAAATTTATACTCTTTAAAACGAGACCGGTCATGATATATTTTTTTCGAAAAAATGTTACGTGTTTATTTTTCGTAAAAAAATTTTTTACCCATACTGTGATGCAATATAGCATGGCGAGATCATTCAATTTCGAAGTAACAGTTTATATCATATATTCAACTTCGAAGTAATATTATATAACATATATGCAACACTGCATATACATTCAATATTAGAATAGCCAAAATAATAATCAAAATTAGTAGTCAAACTTGATGAACCACCCTTAATTTAACGAGACAGGTCATGATATATTTTTTTGAAAAAATATTACGTGTTTATTTTTCGTAAAAAAAATTTCTCAGACGACCATACAACATATGATATCGAGATCATTCAATGTTGAATTACAGTCTATATCACATATCCAACATCGAAGTAATATTATATATTATATATGCAACACTGCATACACATTCAATATTAAAAGAGTCAAAATAATGATCAAAATTAGTAGTCAAAGTTGGTTGATTTAACGAGAACGGTCTTGATATATTTTTTTGAAAAAAATTTACGTGCTTATTTTTCGTAAAAAAAATTTTTTCCCAGACGAGCATTCAATATATTATATTGAGATCATTCAATGTCGAATTACAATTTATATCACGTATTCAACGTCGAAGTAATACTATATATCATATATGCAACACTGTATGTACATTCGATATTAAAAGAGTCAAAAATAGTCAAAGTGGGCAGTCAAACTTGGTGGGCTAGCATTAATTCAATGTTAATTGCATAATTACCATATTATCCCTAGTGTTATTTTATAATCCAATGGTTTAGATTGGTTCTATAGTTCTACACTAAATTAAGATTCTGCAATGATTCCAACCTTATATATATATATATATATAGTTCGTGTGAGTACCTAAAAAATGCAGGGTACCGTGAGTACTTGTGAACACACGGGTTTCAGATGTGAACTTGCTCCGAAAAGAAGTTTTTTTTTTATTTTTTTCATATTCATTTAGATACGACTAATATAACGTTATTCGTAAAAAATTATATACATTCACACTTTCTATCATCTTGAAAGTCATGTGAACGTGAAAAAATTCATGTGAACATGCTTAGTTGTGAACACACGTTCATAACAGTTCAGTTCATGTGAACACACACGTTTCACATAGTTCTAATGTGTGTTTTTGTGTATTTTTTGCAAGTAGTGTTGTATTATTAATTTAAACATGAATATGAAAAAAATTTTCAAGAAAAATGATTTTAAGTGAGGTACCTCCGGTTCTCCGCAAAACTAGTGGTACTCATTTGAACCCATATATATATATATATATATATATATATATATATATATATATATATATATATATATATATATATATATATATATATATTGAGGTTCTATGGGGCACAACGATGCATTGGGAACTGGTGGGAACCAAAAATGCATAATCTATTACTAAGAATGCAATAAGGGTAATACGGGAATACTAATTATTTTAAAATGCATAATCTATTACCTCTCTCTCTCTCTCTCTCTCTCTCTCACAAACATGTTGCACAGCAGCAATGCATCACGATGATGAATCTGCTTCAAAGTATAAATGTTGATGTTTTTGGTTCAAACATGATGCACATTAGCGGTGCATCAAGATGATTATTAACATGTTGAAGACGATGATTAGCACGTTTAAATTCCAGATATGCATCACGATGAACACGATGATGCATAACCTGGTGCCCCATATGAACACAAAGATGCATAACCTGGAAAAGATGAATACGAAGATGCACAGTCAATGAAGATGATGAAGCATCATGTTGGATTTTTGTTCAATTGAAATCTTTTAATTTTAGAAGTGTATTTTATAAATTTGTTAGCATTTAATACGTAATTAATGAATTAAATATTCAATCAATATAAATTTAATTTTGAGTTGACTTGATATATTATTTTTTTTCCCAAAATACCCTTACGCACATCTAATATGTAAATCGTGCATCATGATGCGTACACACATTTCATCTTTATTACCTTTTTGTCATTGTAATATTAGTCATTCATTTTCTAAATCTAACGGTGTATATAGGTTCCTAAGTTGCACGATGCACACTAGTGCCCCATAGAACCTAACCCTATATATATATATATAAAATATGGTTCGAGAGAATACTACCCATTATGCAGCGCACCAGATGGTACCATCTTTAAAAAAACTTTTTTTTAATTTTTTTTCATAAACATGTTTTAATTAACATTATGAAGATCATATGTAAATTTCACAAACATTCACATCTCATAGCTCCTAAAAAATGATGTGAACACACACTTACATAATTTTGAAGACATGTGAACGTGCATTTATGTGATGCGTGTTTTCATGCACTTAGAGTGTTCGGATTTGCGTGAAATTTACATATGATCTGTGTAATGTTAATTAGAACATGTCCATGAAAAAAAATTCAAAAAAATTACTTTTAAGGGTGGTACCACTGGGTGCGCTGCATTAGAGGTGGTACTAGGGGCGGATGCAATTGTTTGTAATGGGTGTCACTCGACACCTATAAAATTTTAAAATACTGAGTAACGTATGTATCAAAAAGTCGAGTGACACCTAGGATTTTTTTTAGTGATACCTACGAAAAATTTATAAAAGCATTATATGCAAATCTAATTTATATTTGTTGATTTCATTAACCAAATTTATTAAAATATTACTGAGTTTAATCACAAAAACTTAAAAGAAAAACAGAAGCTCAATAGAAATAAAAAGGATAAGAGACAAAATTCAAGATTCAACCCAAAAGATTAAAAAAAAAACCCTAAAAAAACTAGTCCAAACCTTGTTGAAGACACTGGTCCAATTGGTCAAAAAATTCCTAATCGATATCATCACTTCATCGATTATGGAGGTACTTAAATATGTTGAAAAATCCCTAACCGTGTGATTCTTTTCGGGACTGTGATGCACAAAAGGTTGGCGGAGATTTATCCGAATGATTTTAATTATGATTGATGAGAATGTTAATCTACTACATCAACTTGAATACTATATTGAGAATGTGAAAGACGATCCAATATTTTCTAACTTGAATGGAGTCTGCGAGCTTGCTAGATAAATGGTGGAAATTATGAAGCATCTTTCGTATCTTTTGGTTTATCAATTACATGTTGAAGCTAATATTGGTTTTGTCAAGTTGCAACTATGACAGTTGAGAATTGGTATTGTACTATGAACTTTTGTAATTATAAAAATCTTGTTATTTGTTAATTTTTTTGTTGGCAACCTGTTTCAGTGACCCAGTCCATCTTAGAAAATGTTTTGAAAACCTAACTATTAAACTTACTTTTAAAAAAAGACACCGATAACCAAAAATCCTGCATCCGCCCCTGGGTGGTACTCACTTGAACCTAAATCTAAATCTATATATATATATATATATATATATTCAGGTATTAAACTTACTTTTAAAAAAAGACACCGATAACCAAAAATCCTGCATCCGCCCCTGGGTGGTACTCACTTGAACCTAAATCTAAATCTATATATATATATATATATACACATATATATATATATATATATATATATATATATATATATATATATATATATATATATATATATTCAGGTTCAAAAAGGTACCTCTCGAAATCAAGTGCACCCGAAGGTACCAACCTTAAAAAACTTTTTTTAAAATTTTTTTCTCATAACTATGTTTAATTTAATGTTATACGCGTGATATATGAATTTCACATACATTCACACTTTCTGTATCCTTAAAAATTATGTGAATGCTCAATGCATATTTATGTGAATGGTCATCCATGTGAATGGTCATTTCACACCATGTGAATAGTGTGAATGACCATTCACATGATCTTTTTTTACCATTCACAAGATTTATGATGTTGCTTCTTTTGAAAAAAAGTCTTACAATGTTGTCTTATACATGTCTATTCAAAAAAAGTATATGCGAATGATCATTCACATCAGGGTACGCTGGAATCTTACGTGTACGCTGATGAACCTGATTCTTTATATATATATATTTAGGTTCAAAAGAGTCCCTTCAAAAATCCAGTGTACCAAGGGTACCCATCCAAAGCCACAAGATTAAATAAATCAATGGTTGTGATCAAAAAATGCAATTTCATGCGCGTCCCCCCTTTTTTTGGCTGGAATGGTATTTTCGTAATTACAGCGACCATTCACATTACTTAATTCATCATTCACATTAATTGATCATTCACATTAGTTAATTGACCATTCACATTACTTAATTATTCATTCACAACACTTATTTGATCATTCACAAGAATTATTTGACTATTTAGGTAATGTGAATTCTTTTACATTTATTTGATCATTCACAATAATTATTTGACTAATTGATCATTCATATTACTTAATTGATCATTCACATTACTTAATTGACCATTCACATTACTTAAATGATCATTCACATTACTTAATTAATCATTTACGTTACTTAAATGATCATTCACATTACTTAATTGATCATTCACCTTACTTAAATGATCATTCACATTGCTTATTTGACCATTCACATTGGTAAAATAATTTCAGCACAGCATGTGAATCCGAGCATTGTCAACTACTAACAAACAGTAACAAGATTAATGACAAACAGTAACAATGGTCATTCATGTAACGCTCAAATTCTCAAATCTATCAAACATTAATAACATCAACCAATGTGAATGATCATTCAGCTAATGTGAATGATCATTCACATTAGGAAATTTACCATTCACATTAGTTGTACCATATCAGCACAACATGTATGCTGTGCATCGTCAACTACTAACAAGCAGTAACAAGATTAATGACAAACAGTAACAATGGTCATTCATGTAACGCTCAAATTCTCAAATCTATCAAACATTAATAACATCAACCAATGTGAATGATCATTCAGCTAATGTGAATGGCCATTCACATTAGTAAATTTCACCATTCACATTGGTGAAATAATATCAGCACCTTACATTAGTCCTGTTAATTGTCAACTACGTTTTGTGAATGATCAATCTTCTAATGTGAATGGTCATTCACATTAGGTAAATGTCCATTCACATTTGATGAATGACGAGAACAGCGATGTTAGACTTCATCTTCTACATACCATCAATGTTAAATGTATTTAAGTAATGTGAATGGTCAATTAAGTAATGTGAATGATCATTTAAGTAATGTGAATGATCAATTAAGTAATTTGAATGGTTAATTAAGTAATGTGAATGATCAAATAAGTGTACAAGAAGTATAAATAGTTAAATAAGTGTTGTGAATGATCAATTAAGTAATGTAAATGATCAATTGACTAATGTGAATGATCAATTAATGTGAATGATGAATTTAAGCAATGTGAATGGTCGCTGCAATTACGAAAATACCCTTGCCTATGTGGGGTACGCTGGATACGCAGGCTTTCTCAAGGGACGCTATGGAACCAAATTCTATATATATATATATATATATATATATATATATATATATATATATATATATATATATATATATATATATATATATATATATATATATATATATATATATATATATATATATTCGTCATTCGAATGACAACCCAGCTTCTGTGGACAGTTCGGCCCTGAACAGGGACAACCGTCGCTCATCAATGTTAGGGGGTCATCCTAAAAAACTCATATGCGCTTGAGTCTATTAACGATTAAACAATGTTATTGACTTATAAAGTTTTTAACTTTAATATCATCTAATTATATTTTTTTTGTTTGTTCCTTTACTATTTTTTACTATATGTTAATTTTGTTTATTTTGAATATATATATATATATATATATATATATATATATATATAGGGGAGGGTTCTTCTAAGAACCATAAAAAATATGGGAACCTAAGAACCTTTTATAGCCTTTGGATTAATGATAATCAATGGTTAATATATTAGATGGCAATGTTGTAATTATTTTGAACTTTGATAGTGGAGAATCTTGAAAATGTGTGAAAGGGATATTTTTGGAAGAAAAAAATCTACTTTTTCTCTTTCTCTCTCTTACTTTTTTTCATTTTCATTTTATTTTTCTTTCATTATAATTGATTTTTAAAGTAAAAAAAACGTTTTTTATAAAAAAAAAAATTTTCTATATAATTGCTAAAAAAAATATGGTACTTTATATAGAAATATTATATGTTTATATAGAATATTTTTTTCTATATAAAATATGTTAACGAACATATTCTATGTACATTCTACGATGCATTCTACGTAGAATGACATGTAATCTACGTAGAATGTCGTGTAGAATGTCAAATATCATATATTTTACGTAGATTACCTGATAAAATATATCAAAAACACATTGAAACAAAAAAAAATATTTCATTTAGACATTTTATCAAACACTTAGTATGCAACCGATATAAAATATACCAAAAAGACATTGAATAATAATGTTAATGTACATAAAAAGATATAGAAATGTATAAAAAACATAAAAATATATGAAATATATAAGAAACATAACATTCTACATAGATTATGTGTTATTTTTTACAAGTAGTCTTGTATTATATTCTATTTAGATTATCATTTGATCTACGTAGATTATCATGTAAAACATCCACTAACTATTACAATCATTATAAATCTAATATCTTACAAATAATCTTAATTATAAAACATGAAAAATGAATCTGTCATATTCTATGTAGAATATCGACGAACATATTATATGTACAATCTACGTAGAATGTCATGCATTCTACGTAGAATGACATTCAATCTACGTAGAATGACATTCAATCTACGTAGAATGACATGCAATCTACGTAGAATAACATGCAATCTACGTAGAATGGTATGCAATATACGTAGAATGACATGCAATCTACGTAGAATGTCGTGTAGAATGTCAATTATCATATATTCTACGTAGATTATTACATGATAAAATATACCAAAAACACATTGAATAGTAATGTTAATCTACATAAAAAGATATAGAAATGTATAAGAAACATAAAAATATATTAAATATATAAGAAACATAACATTTTACATAGATTATGTGTGATTTTTTACAAGTTATATTGTATTATATTCTATGTAGATTATGATGTAATCTACGTAGATTGTCATGTAATCAACATAGATTATCATGTAAAACATCTAATAACTATTACATTCATTATAAATATAATATCTTACAAATAATTTTAATTATAAATATGGAAAATGAATCTGTCCAATGTACGTAGGTTGTACATAGAATATGTTCGTCGATACTCTACATAGAATGTCACGCAATCTACGTAGAATGACATGCAATCTACGTAGAATGACATGCAATCTACGTAGAATAGCATGCAATCTACGTAGAGTATCGACGAACATATTCTATGTAGAATCTACGTAGAATGTCATTCAATCTACGTAGAATGACATGCAATCTACGTAGAATGGCATGCAATCTACGTAAAATGGCATGCAATCTACGTAGGATGACATGCAATCTACGTAGAATGTCATGTAGAATGTCAAGTATCATATATTCTACATAGATTACATGATAAAATATACCAAAAACACATCTAATGTTAATCTGCATTTACATAAAAAGATATAGAAACGTATAAGAAACAAAAAAAATATATGAAATATATAAGAAACATAACATTCTACATAGATTATGTGTGATTTTTTACAAGTAGTCTTGTATCATATATTCTATGTAGATTATCATATAAAACATCTAATAACTATTACATTCATATATATCTAATATTTTACGAATAATCTTCATTATAAAACATTGAAAATGAATCTGTCATATTCTATGTAGAGTATCGACGAACATATTTTATGTACAATATACGTAGAATGTCATGCAATCTATGTAGAATGACATGCAATCTACGTAGAATGACATTCAATCTACGTAGAATGACATTCAATCTACGTAGAATGTCATGCAATCTGCGTAGAATGTCATGCAATCTATGTAGAATGTCGTGTAAAATGACAAATATCATATATTTTACATAGATTACATGATAAATATATCAAAAACACATTGAAACAAAACAAAAAGATTTCATTTAGACATTTTATCAAACACTTGGTATGCAACTCATATAAAATATACCAAAAATACATAGAATAAAACTGTTAATCTACGTAGAATAACATGCAATCTACGTAGAATGACATTCAATCTACGTAGAATGACATGCAATCTACGTAGAATGAGATGCAATCTACGTAGAGTATCGACGAACATTATCTATGTACAATCTACGTAGAATGTCATGCAATCTACGTAGAATGACATTCAATCTAAGTAGAATGACATTTAATCTACGTAGAATGACATGCAATCTACGTAGAATGTCATGCAATCTATGTAGAATGTCGTGTAGAATGTCAAGTAATATAAATTCTACGTAGGTTAAATGATAAAATATACCAAAAACACATTGTAACAAAAAAAATAAGATTTCATTTAGACATTTTATCGAACACTTGGTATGCAACTGATATAAAATATACCAAAAACACAATGAATAGTAATGGTAATCTACAAAAAAGATGTAGATTTGTATAATAAACATAAAAATATATGAAATATATAAGAAACTCAACATTCTACATAGATTATGAATAGTAATGTTAATCTACATAAAAAGATATAGAATTATATAACATTCTATATACAGATATAATAATTCTATATAGAATACATTAATTTTTTAGCAATTAAATAATTTTTTATATAGAAAAAAATTTATTTTTTTTATAAAAAACGTTTTTTTAGTTTTAAAATCAATTCTAATGAAAGAAAGAGAAAATTAAAATAAAAAAAGTAAGAGAGAGAAAGTGAAAAAGAGATGCATATAATAAAAATGGTGGAGAGAGAAAGATAGTATTTTTTATTCCAAAAATACTATTTTGATCCAAGGGCTCTAAAAGGTTCCTAGGTTCTCACCATCTTTAAGGTTTTTAAAAGAATCTCTCCGTATATATATATATATATATATATATATATATATATATATATATATATATATATATATATATATATATATATATATATAGAATATGGTTCGTGTGAGTACCTGAAAAATGCAGAGTACCGTGAGTACCTGTGAACGCACGGGTTTCAGATGTGAACTAGCTCCGAAAAAAAGTTTTTTTTTTTGTATTTTTTTCATATTCATTTAGATACAAATAATATAAGGCTATTCGTAAAAAATTATATACATTCACACTTTCTAGCATCTTAAAAGTCATGTGAACATGAAAAAATTCATGTGAACATTCACAACAGCAGAGTTCATGTGAACACACACGTTTCACGTAGTTCTAGTGTGTGTTTATGTGTGATTTTTTGCAAGTAGTCATGTATTATTAATTTAAACATGATTATGAAAAAAATTTCAAAAAAAATGATTTCAAGCGAGGTACCTCCGGTACTCCGCAAAACTAATGGTACTCATTTGAACCCAAATCTATATATATATATATATATATATATATATATATATATATATATATATATATATATATATATATATATATATATATATATATATATATATATATATATATATATATATATATATATATAAAAGATGAGGGGCTCATGAAACCAAAAAAGTTGTTAAAAAAGAAAGATCCCGTATCTTACCTATCGACCAATTCCCCACAAAAGTCTTGTATAAATTTCGACTTTCGCCCTTAAAGGAAGTGTTGCATGCATATTCCCTTTACATTTGTACAATTGTACCAGCAACGTTAATGTGCAAGGGTGTTCATGGATGGTTAACCGAACTGAAATCGTATTTCGGATGGTTAACCGGAGTTACCGGTTCGATGATTTCGTGAACCTAAACCTAAACCTAAAAAACCGGTTAACTGACAATCGGTTAACCGGTTTTTTCGGTTCGGTTATTCGGTTAACCAATTAACCATGATTTATTTAATTAATTAATATTTAAATTAAAAAACTTCAAAAATTAGTTCATAAAAACTAAAAATGTCTAAGATAATAAAAGTTACAAATTATCCATATAGTATCTTTAAAAGATTGGACATTATCTTTAAAATTCTAATAAAAACAAAAAAAAAAAATTATAAGTTTCTAAATTAAATTGTTCAAGTGTAAATTTTGTTGTTTTGAATTTAAAAATTAATGTATACTAATAGATAAGTTATAATTTTAAATTAATGTTGGGATAAATGTTAATATTTATAAGCATAAAAGTTAAAATATATAAAATTAAATTTATTTCGGTTAACCTTCCGTCACCTAAACCGAAGTTTTTTTCAGGTTCGGTAACCAAACCGAAAATAATAGAAAAACCGGTACGGTTAACCTCAAAATCGGAACGGTTTTTTGGTATTTCGTATCAGTTTTTTGGTTACGGAATTTTTTGAACACCCCTGTTAGTGCCTACTCTCAAACCCTTTTCTTTACTGCATATTTGCATCAATCATTTATACATACTTATTTTCCAATCTCTCTCTCTCTCTCTCATATAAATAATGAGTTTTAATGGACAACCAATGATCGGTGAACATTGGAGAACCACAATGCATTGCAAAAAAAAGCATTGTGCATCACATTGGAGCTATTGTACAACATATAAAAGGGATTGTGCATCATGCAAGGATCGTTATGCACAATCCTCCCCCCGTGTAACACATAATTCCCTTGTATGATACATAATCTCCACATGTGATGCATAATCCCCCATATGATATCATGCAACTTTTTGTGATACATTGTCTCATGTTCTCCTATAAATATTGATTCTCCATTGAAACTCATCATATATATATATATATATATATATATATATATATATATATATATATATATATATATATATATATATATATAGATGGGATAATTGCAAAACCTTAATTTAGTGTAGAACCGTAAAACGAATATCGTCCATAGATTAGATTAATCTAATGGTCTTGATTAAAACCATAAAGTTTGGAATTAGTGAAAAAAAGATTGACATTAGTGATTTTTTAATTCTGGTAAAAAAGGAATAGATTGGAAATATCAAAAAGATTGACATTAGTAAAATAAA
>JAANYP010003050.1:57609-109115 GCA_020465985.1 Centrapalus pauciflorus
ACCAAACAAAATTACAAAACATAATTCAAATAAAAAACAAAATATATTTTTAAAGTTATTAATAATAGCAACAACTTTTCTTATTATCAATTATAGCAATAGTGACCTGGTAAACAGGTCATCGGGTCAACCATTGCTATTATTTATAACAAAAAAAAAGTTGTTGCTATTATTGATAATTTTTAAAACATGTTACTATTATCGATAAAAAAAATTATAAAATTGTTGCTATTTTTGGTGATTAGCCCTAATTAATTATTAGATTAGTTAAATCTATAGGATTATAATAAAAAAGAACATCTCATTGACACGTGCCATTTTTTCAACACATAATTTTTTCATTTTCTCGCTCTTTTTACTAATTTAGAATCATTCAATAATAAATTTAATTAATTAAAATTATATAAATAACCTTTTATCTCTCTTTCCTAAATTATCTCCTTAAATTAATCACTTCAATTCAATCATATTAAAAACACTTAAACTAATATGTTACTAATAACTAAAATATATATATTGTCTTTAATTTTGAAATATGCATATTATAGTTGTATTTATTTTGTATAATTAATATCTTAAAACAATGTATTTATTAATATAACATACTTTTTATAATTAAATCATATTAAGTATAAAATGTTGATAAATTAGATACATTATTTCCTTCTTATATTTCATATGTTTTGATTCATAAATATTCTACAAAATTATTGCCTTTTAAATGTTAAACTAATTTATAAATTTTAAAATCAACTTTTATTCTTAAGTTTTCTATTATTATTACTTATCGGTAGCAATTATAATAAATTTTTTTATCGATTCTATCAAATATAAATTGTAGGAATATAATAATATTCATATAAATATTACAATTAATAACCTGATATTTAAATCAAAATTATAAAAATATTGTTTTAAGTTTAACATCACAAATATTATAAATTGTTTATTAAGTTTTTATTGTATGATAAAAGTTCCAAACATTTTTTTATATCAAAAATTAATTTTTTTTATTATAATATTATATATTTTAGTTTTAATTTTAAAATTTATGTTTTATTAAATCTACTTTTGGTTATATAATATTGGGTTTTAAATATGTATGTATTAAAAGTGAAATTGAAACACTTAAGAATTATGATCATTTAAGAAAATTTATTTTATTTGATTATGTAACCGTTAACGAATTTTTTACCAACTTTATAAAATTAAAAACAAATAATTATCATTTGAAAAACCTGTTTTTTTTAGTTTGAATGTGATGATTATAATATAACAATAAGTAAAAAGTTATAATAGGGCATATGAGTACACTTTTCATTTTTTAAAAGTTTAATTTTCTTTTTCCTTACATTATAACTTTCAAATTTATACCTTAAATCATTTTTATACACCAAACTAATATTAATACATTATTAATATAAATATCACCTCATTTAAATTATATCTTTAATAAAATTATTGTTAGTAAAGCAAACCCATGTAATACATGGTTTAATAGACTAATTATATGGAATAATAGATTAGATTTGATTTCATCTTATTTGAATTTAGATTTAATAAATCACATGTGGGGAAAAAAAGTTTTGACACGTGGCAAATTATACAAGAGACTGTATATAAAAAGTATCGAATGCATGTTTTCCTTTGCATATTGTTATTTTTCTATATGTATGTCACCCTTTTAACGTATCATTATTTTTCTATATGATTATAAAAATGCATTATTGAAATAAACTTTATTTATTTAAGGAATTTCATATTTTTAGGATATATATAACATAGAGTCCTGTTTTTCATACAAGAAAAATTGGGTTTTATATAGAAATGTATAATATTGAAATTAAAAGGTAAATACGTGTATCATATAGATAACAAAAAAAAGTGCATGTATCATATTGAACGTATCAATACATTTTGAAAAATATGTTGGTATTGCACGACGTTAGTTTTTCATTAAAATAAGTTTAATATAAATAGAGGTGAACGTAGACTCAAGTATATATATGTTTGATTCGTGTTTAATCAATGGATATATGGTGTCAACTTTGCTATTATAGAAAGGGAAAATGAAAGAAGACCTAAAGGGGCATGAAGTGACATAACATCTTTTCATTATCAACAACCAAGTTTTCCATAAGAAATGCTGTTTAGGGTTATTTATGAAATAAAAAATCTGACATTTTTTGTTTTTTTTTTTTACGTTTTTCTTATATTATATTTTTTCAGATAAGTTCTCAAGTTAATTTTTTATTTCTGATTTTATGAAATTTGGATATTACGACCCAAGTATAATTGGTAAACCGGGTATTCAAAAACTGAAAAACCGATTTCTAATAGTCAAATTTCATTAAACCAGAAAAAATTTAACATAAGTACTATTCTAAAAAAAATAACATGGAAGAACAAAAACATAAAAAAACATGAAAACAAGTTGATTTTTTCATAATTAACCCTTTTATTAATTGCTAACTTGTTATATAAATCATGAATTTGTTTCTAAAAGTTGAAAGGTGTTGTCTATTTACTTATTTTGTTCTTGTTATTATCATAGGATTGATTTAGGTTTGTCATATCCTTTGGACCAATTCTACTATAAATATGAGGCAAATATGTTAAGAACTTTTTGTGTGGTTTTATGATTCTTTGATTTAGTTACAAAGGTAGGACTATAATTTGAAGCATTGGAATTTAATTTTGGAGAATCGGAGTACCATGTTAATGAACATGTTTATTACGATAAAATTTTAAATTTCATGCAAAGATATAATATTTATATGTTCACAATTGCATTATGATTAAGTAGTTCACGTCATTTTTATACTCATTACGTTAAAAATGTTTAAATGTTCAGTCTAATGCAAAAGTGTAATACGCACATGTTCATACATATTGCCCTTTTGAACATGTACATATTGCTATTTTGCATGACATAAAATATTTTTTTATAATAAACATGTAATAATTTGAACTACTTAATAATAACGTACATTTGAACATGTGTATATTGCAAATTTGCATGAAACTAAACAGTTTATCGTATTGAACATGTTCATTTAATATGGTACTCCGGTACCCTAAATATGGTACCTCATTGATCTTGAATATATATATATATATATATATATATATATAAAAAGTAACTCTCGAAATCAAGTGCACCCGAAGGTACCAACCTTAAAAAACTTTTTTTTAATGTTTTTTTTCCTCATAATCATGTTTAAATTAATGTTACAAGCATGATATATGAATTTCACATAAATTCATACTTTCTGTGTCCTTAAAGTATGTGAATGTTCAATGCATATTTATGTGAATGGTCATCCAAGTAAATGATCATTCACATTATCTTTTTTTTTTACCATTTTCAAATTTATGATGTTGCTCCTTTTATAAACAATCTTATAATGTTGTCTTGTACATGTATATTAAAAAATATATTTTAATGATCATTCACACTAGGGCGCTGCAATCTCATAAGTATGCTGATGAACTTGATTATGTATGTATGTATGTGTGTGTGTGTGTCTATATATATAGTTAAAGTTAGTAGCCAAACTTGGTGGTTACCCTTAATTTAATGTTAATTGCATATTTACCATCTAATCTATCGTGTTATATTATAATCATATGGTGTAGATTGGTTCTATAGTTCTGCACTAAATTAAGGTTCTGCAATGATCTCAGCCCTTATATATAGAATATGGTTCGAAAGAGTACCACTCATTATGCAGCGCACTAGAAGGTACCACATTTAAAAAAACTGTTTTTAGTTTTTTTCATAAACATGTTTTAATTAACATTATAAAGATCATATGTAAATTTCACATACATTCACATCTCCTAGCTCCTAAAAAATGATGTGAGCACACACTTACATACTTTTGAAGACATGTGAACGTGTATTTTATATGATGTGAGTTTTCATGCACTTAGAGTGTTAGGATTTGCGTGAAATTCACATATAATCTATGTAATGTTAATTAAAACATGTTCATGAAAAAATTTACAAAAAATTACTTTTAAGGGTGGTACCTTCTGGTGCGCTGCATAATGGGTGGCACTCACTTGAAGGTACCACCACTCTTAAAATTATTTTTTCTTAAATTTTTTTTTCATAAACATGTTTTAATTAACATTATACATATGATACATAAATTTCATGCAAATTTACACATTCTAAGTGCATAAAATCATGCATCATATAAATACACGTTCACATATATGCAAATTTATGTAAGTGTACATTCACATTAGTTTTTAGGAGCTATGAGATGTGAATGTATGTAAAATTTACATATTATCTTCATAATGTTAATTAAAACATATTTATGAAAAAAAATTAAGTTTTTTTTAAAGATGGTATCTTCTAGTGCGCTACATAATGAGTAGTATTTGTAATTCACGTAATTCAATCAACAATTATAAAGAACACAATTAAGAAAACAAATTAATACTAACCGAATGATTGATTATATCCAAAATGTATTACAGAGATGTGAAGAAATAAACTTCACTGTAGCCCTAATCCTTTTCTCTGAGATTTCGTGCAAAATCACAAAATGATAATGTCAGAGTTGACATTTACAAAAGTCTAAATTTCTATTTATATGAAAATATAACTATGCACTATTTACAATTTCAACCCTAGACTTATTTATTTCATCAATTAAAAAATAGATCTAACATTCTCCTTCTTTGATGAAATAACTCAGTCTTCACTTTGAAAACCCCAACTTCATTTCAAATCTCCTGACGCTCTTTCTGTTCGACAGCCTCCATTTGATCTTCGATATAAATTCAAACATGAGCTTTTTTAACATAAGCACTCAAAGCTCCTCTCTTTGTCTTTCTCTTCTGATCAGTTGCTAACTTCACTTTCAGACCACTCATCACTTTCTGAAGTGTTCCATCACAGAATTTGTTCAGTTTGATGCTTCGCATAGGCCTCAGCTTTCGATCTTTATCTTTATACATGACTGCAGGACGCTTTACCATAATCACTTGATATTCTTTCAACTCACCAGTAAACTTGATAACTCTATTAGGCGGAGTAACATTAATCTTCCTCATTCCCCTTTTAACGCCGATCTGTAAGTCTTGCACCGACATAACCACCAGTTTAATATGCATGAAGTGAAAGAGTGTCGTCAGTGCAAACCTACAATGTTCATTCCTCTTATTCTGACACAATTCATCGAATAAATCTTCAATATCAATAAGATGCATCCAGAACATATCAACTTCAGTCTACGTGTAAGTGTTTCCATCAGATCTTGTGACAGTAAAGGTAGGATAAAAAAAATCTTCACAAAACGATCCTTTTCTATTTTGACCAGATCAACAATAATATATTCAGTTCTGACTTTATCAACATGCTGAGCTTTATTCTGTAGTGTTGGGAATTCGTATTGTTTTTCATAAAAACAAAAACATTAATCATATTAACGCACAACGGAAGCTTTTTAAAATCACGAATTCCGTACACGGATCATCAAGTATACATAAGATAAGTAAACGAGAAAGCAATAAAAATTCGTACATTTGTATTCTATGACAAGAATACACGAATGAGATGCTCTCGGTATCCACCGGTGATGACACGATCGAGCGGCGCCAGATATGCAATCAAACACACGAAGAACGGGAAAACCGCACGTAATATGCGTGTGTTGGTACGGCCGAAGCACCACGCACACCTTATGTGTGTGTGCGCGGCGTGAATCCCCCAATCCATTTAGGTCACACCCCTTTTTCTTGTATATATATCCCATATATATATTTGAAGGAGCCGTACATGTATATTCTATATATATTAATTAAAAACTTAAATATATTAATATAATATACATCTTAATAATTATCTTTATTATTTAAACCTTATATAATTATCTCTATAATTATATATCTATTAAATAATATTTATCCTTTATATATTATCTAATAATATATAAATGACTAGATAATTATTTATAATTATCTCTTATTTATTTGTTTATAATTATCCATCCAATTATCTAATAATAGATGATAATACTAATTCAAATAAATACATCTTTTATTTAATATCTAATAATAAATAAAAGATTAGATAATTATTTAATTATCATCCAATGACAATTAAATCACTACAATATCTAATATTGTACTTTTAGTCCCCGTACTTTGAGATATAATTAATCATCCATTAATTTAATCTCAATGATCATTTCGAGTCATAAATAATATCCAATATTATTTATTCAATAGTTTAATTGCATCTGCTCAGTTGTGCTCATCGGTGTGACCCTCAAGTGTTTTATGAAATCAGACATGATGCAATAGTAATGTCATCTTTACACACCATATACTAACATACTCCCACTTGTGTAAGACGACATACTGTCCTGCAGCATGCGCCTAAAGGAGGTCATGGCTAGACACTTTAAGCAACCAAGGTCATAAAAACTCTGACTCCCATTCGGACATTCTTGTTGAAACAACCTTCCAAAAAGAAACTTAGGTTATATCCCATGCATCACGATATTTCAATGTGAAAGCTAGGCATGGATTAGATCAACCGTAGCAAACACGATTATGTTTCTCGACTCCCTGATCTCATACTGAACTGTAACAGACAGAGTAGAACACATCAGTTCTGTCCGAGCATGGCCATGTATTTCTGTCAGTATCGATCGCCGAGGGGCCCAGAAATATCTCTTCTTAGTTAAAAGAAGGTGCAAATCCCATATTGACTATCTAGGCCTCCAGCACGACTCCCACTGCAACCAGCCTCGAACCGTTATGATCACCCAGTTACGGATGACGTTAGGTTAGGCCAAATGTACAGCAGCACCCGCACTAAAGTACGTAAACATCTCAGGTACTAAGGATTACCTTTTTGAGACAACTCATGACTATGATCCACAAAGTGGTCTCAATCGGTGGGTCAATCCAATATTTGTTCGCAACAAATACCTGTGAATTTGGTCCAACCTTTGCTATATTCATCACCCATGAATATCAACCAAAAACCACAGTAGCCTTTTAATTCTCGTTGTGCTTCCCACGACAACAAGCAGCTATGGAATAGTTTTAGAATAACTTTAAAATTTATTCTTGGATTTCTAAAACATGCAAAATAGAACGACATTAAAGATATCATGTTGATCACCTTTATCTCAATAAACACAACATGACTACCATCAATTTAATGCTACTGTTCCCTTATCGAATGAAACGGTAATACGATCTATCGAAAAATTAATTTCAGACATGATCTTAGTGGGAGTGTTCTCTAGTTAACGGACTTAACTTCCATTACTGTTTATCTTTGAAAAATTACACTAGTTCTTTATTACAACTTCTTGTAATATTATTCAGATCCAATCTGAATCTCCATACAAATTTATATCCATTATCTTTAGAGGAACTGGTAAATCACTCATAAAGACACCAGATTAAAATTTAGGAGTTCTAGTAATTCAGATTAATTGCTACTAGTGATACGTTTAGATGTTTAGTCTTGAATATGACAGTATGCGGTTTATCTATATCTTAACAAGATATCTTTAATAACATTGTGTTCAAAATTTGTGATATGTATCCATAACCACCAGAACCTGGTTATCGACAACATTTTGTTGTGGTGTTCCCTCAAGTTTGCCGACGAGTGTTTAAACAAGTCAAAGGTTATCACTTGATTATCCATCACACAAGTTGTATAAATTTCACATTTAATTTTATAAAATGTGATTACTTCTTGTCTAAACAATTCTGACTTCTCGAGTCTAATTATTTCTGACAAGTGAAGTGAATTAACCTCCATGTAACTCCTTTACATTTAATTCTGCATTTTATTAGTTTCTATATAATCACAGATGACTATCCAACTCATATAATCTCTTGAACTAACTTTCAAGAATTAACAAGTTCAATGAAATTGCATTTGAACACTTAAACAATTTACACAACAACATGGTAACCCTTTTTATCTGAATATGACTACTAGCTTGTCCAATTTCCATTGACAAGTTACTATTCAAGTTCCACTTGAATCAATAGTCTATAATCATGGTTTAGTAATCTTAAACAATAAGAATTTCAAGCAATAAATTTTCAACACCCAAAAATATCTTTATTTATCCCAAAAATACTTGCAAGAAATTCAACTATTGTATACTACACCATAATAAACTATTGATGACATGAAAAATAGTGTCCAGCAGAGTATTCTCTAAGATGTCTCTATGCTCCCACTGAATCTGTCATCTCTTTTCACTTCATTTTAGTCATTGCAGACATTATGCATAAAACTTTGTTCAATTGGGTATCACATATCCAAGAACAATAGAAGTGACTGATTCAGATACACGAAGTCTCAATGCGGTCAACCTTGACCGTTTCCAAGTACTTGGGACAAATGCCTTTCCCAGTGCCCAGTTTCCTAGCACTCAAAGAAATTGTCATCCTTGGATTTGACTTCTCTGGTTCTAGGTTTTAGCTACTTGTTAGCTTTAACCTCCGGCTTGGAAACTTACTTTCCTTTCCGTCTTTTTCCCTATATTCTCTCCCCAATCACTCCCTCAGCAGTCTATAGCATCCGATGCAACCCACTGATCATCTTCTCCGTGCATATTGTACCAAATTACAAATTGCTAAAATTCCTTCAATAAGGAATTGAGAATTAGATTCGTGGTCATGTCATGTGTCACGGGTAACCCAAGTCTGCTAAGATGATCCAAATAACCTTTCATCTTCAGCGCATGGGATCTAACAGTCGTTCCTTCTGCCATTCTGCAGAAGCTCAGAGCTCTTGTCGTATATCTTTCTCAGTCTGAGCCTGAGTCTGGAACATATCCTTTAGCTGGCGATACATCTGTCAAACTGAGACGTCCATAAGGCTAGTCCGCAGCTCAGATGTCATGGTCGCTAGCATTAGACAGGCAACATTGACCGAATCCTCAGAGTGCTTCTTGTGGAGATTTCTCTCCTTAACTGTAGCAGTCTCTGCAGGAGCAGGTTCTGGTGCCCTTTCCAGAATATACGACTTTCACCCTGTACTCAGAACATTTGTCAGATTTTACTCCCAGTTTAGGAAGTTGCCTCTTTTGAGTTCTCCACATCCCGAATGGACCTCAAAGTAGCAATATGTGTTTTTGGGGAGGTTTTCAAGTGGGAAAAGGATATTTGCCGTTATCATTGTTGTTATTACTGTTATTGTCATTGTTATTATTAAACCGCTTCTACCTTTGTCCTTTTCAACCATCTTAAACAATTTTTCAAAAATCAGTATTTGATTAACCATTAATAAATCAATAACCCAAAATTTCAAAAATGATTTATTAATCCTAAGAACCATTTTACTTATTCATGCACCCAACGAAGGCTGAACCTACATGAATAAGCTACTTAGGCAGACAACTTATTACCAATTACAACCCCTTTGCAGCTCTTAGATCTTATGAGATTTTCAATTTCTTAAATTGATCATGTTTAATCTCATCTACACCTTGGGTAACAGTCTTACTGAGGAACCACCACTGACACACACCATATAACAACTGCAAGTCACTGGCCCAAGTCTCACTTAGGATCCGCAGTGCTTACCTCACAGCTCTCCGAGTTTGCAGCGTAAGCACCCAACGAAGGCTGAACCTACTTACGACGACCGGTCACCGTGAGTGCCACTATATGGACGGTGTGTTGTGTCAGATTTTTAATTTGGGTTTATAACCAGTCTCTTACCAAGAACTAGTGGCCAGTCAGGTTAGTCTGCGAGCAGGATCCTTTCGGTTCTAAACCTTTTGGAAATTCCACAGCCCTAGCAAGACTGTCCTAGACACCACCTATTCTGGTAAACAATCTAGTTAATGTACCAGTTTAAAGAATTTCAACTCTTTGATCATATGACATTTTAAAATAAATCTCCTTTTATTTGAAAAACTAATTTCATAAAAATGTCATATCTAACACCTGACAAAATAATTAAAGCTTCCAATTTAAACTTCCTTTAAAATACTTTAATTTTTCATCAAAAATGATTGTAGTTTTGATTTCTTTTATTTATCTACTTTGTCACCACAACCACGCAGATAAAATAATGCATAAAGAAATAAAACATACAACCACATTGTGACATAGCCTTGCCGAAACTAAATTGGTTTCCGAGAGCCATACGGACAAACCAATTAGGTCAAAACCTAAGGGACAAAATCAACACACAAGGCAAGAAGGATGAACTCTTTCAGCTCCCACTAGCCTCAGCATTCGATGATGTCTCCGAGCGTCCTTGATGGATGACCTCCTTCTTGATGGACATCTTCGCCAAGATTTTTTTACATGATTTAATCTAAATACATTTGCCTATATTCTAACCTATTACAGATTACATCATAATACCCGGGATTTCAATGGCACGCAGGCCTTCCCAAAAATATAACCAATAATAAAAATAGCAAACATCACGATTAAATAAACAACCATTTAAGCAAAAAGGGGTCTCAAGGCTCGGCTATGTCACAAACATAACTAAAGCAGTAAAGCTTGTAAATAATCTAGAATTCATTTTCATCTCGACATGAAAATAATTCCGAAACCAATTACTCCACCATTAATTGAAGTAAATATGTCCAATATCGTTCTTAAATTTAAACACGGTTTGTAAACTCGAAATTCAGGAACACTTTCCATAATTAGAAACTTTTTCCCGAAAAAAATTTCAAATTTAATTCCATCTTTGCATTATCTTTGGATTCATAACTATACTTTTCTTAAAATATTCAATTAACAATTCAAACACCTTTGAAACTTAAACTTACTATTTTAAGAAACTTTTTATTAAACAACCTTTAATAAATATAGTTTTATTTTCAAATAATATTGATAAATAATTTAAACTTGCTTTAAATAATTATCAATTAACTATTATTTAATTGAAACATTTTTCAAAATAAATAACTAAACTTTATTTAAAATGTCAATTTTCTAGATAAACAATTTTACCAATAAAATATTTCTTTTAAAATATTTAAAGAAAATTGACCACCTTTAAATAATACCAAAAACTTTCATTTATGGTTTTAAACGATTTCTACCAAAAACGCTAATGTCGAGATCAATCTCAAAAACATTAAACCATGACCGAGCATGAAACTCAAAGTCACGATTTCATCAATTTGAAAATAAAATCCTTAAATTAAACTCTCTTTAATTTAATAATGCATTTTATGGAACTAAATATTAAATGCATAAATTAAATCTAGTTTATAAATTAAAATTACCATTAATTTTAATTTCAACATTAGAACTTAACTTTTAATTAAAACCGAGTTAATTTAAACGACGAATTACCGGAAAACGGAAACGAACCAACTTAGTTAACCGACTCATACTCGAGTTCTATAACCCATATGAATTTAGAAAACAAGTAGGGTATCAAACCATTTGACGGCTGAAATTAATCGAAGCCATTAATCAATTCACTTTGATTACTTCGATTTCCATATTCCAATTAATCGTTTAATTATCGAATCGAAAAATATTTAAACCGATTTGCGAATTTTATAAAAAAACTAATAAAGTCTCCACTTTAATTTTGTAAAACCAAAAACATATTTACATATATTTTGTCACAAATGTCTAAATATTAATAACCAAACACTTTTGATTTATTGATTCGATTTTCACGCATTTAATTTAATCGTTCGAGTTTAACCGTGAATTAAACGATACAACGGAACAAATAATCCATCACTTCGGTTACCACATCACAACCGAGTGGTCATGGGTCTCAACCCATGGCCGAAATCTCTAGGTTTGATTTCGCGAACCGAAACGTTTAATTTTTCGACTTTTAATCAATTAACACTTTTAAACAATCAAACATCAACTAAATAAAACGAACTAAGGTTTCAAAATCCCGAGTTCCGAGGAACTCCAAGGTTGGCCGAGAATCACCATAAGGTTTCCAAAACCTTTGGTCGATTTTCTCCAAGCCAAATCAAAACCTTAAACATTTTAATTATTGATTTCGACCGTTTAAACAATTTTAATTATTAAAAATCGAAACTTTAAGATCGTTGGACATAAATACTCGAATAATACTGTCATTATGTTACTTGAGATGGCTCTGATACCACTGTTGGGAATTCGTATCGTTTTTCATAAAAACAAAAACATTAATCATATTAACGCACAACGGAAGCTTTTTAAAATCACGAATTCCGTACACGGATCATCAAGTATACATAAGATAAGTAAACGAGAAAGCAATAAAAATTCGTACCTTTGTATTCTATGACAAGAATACACGAATGAGATGCTCTCGGTATCCACCGGTGATGACACGATCGAGCGGCGCCAGATATGCAATCAAACACACGAAAAACGGGAAAACCACACGTAACATGCGTGTGTTGGTACGGCCGAAGCACCACGCACACCTTATGTGTGTGTGCGGGGCGTGAATCCCCCAATCCATTTAGGTCACACCCCTTTTTCTTGTATATATATCCCATATATATTTGAAGGAGCCGTACATGTATATTCTATATATATTAATTAAAAACTTAAATATATTAATATAATATACATCTTAATAATTATCTTTATTATTTAAACCTTATATAATTATCTCTATAATTATATATCTATTAAATAATATTTATCCTTTATATATTATCTAATAATATATAAATGACTAGATAATTATTTATAATTATCTCTTATTTATTTGTTTATAATTATCCATCCAATTATCTAATAATAGATGATAATACTAATTCAAATAAATACATCTTTTATTTAATATCTAATAATAAATAAAAGATTAGATAATTATTTAATTATCATCCAATGACAATATCTAATATTGTACTTTTAGTCCCCGTACTTTGAGATATAACTAATCATCCATTAATTTAATCTCAATGATCATTTCGAGTCATAAATAATATCCAATATTATTTATTCAATAGTTTAATTGCATCTGCTCAGTTGTGCTCATCGGTGTGACCCTCAAGTGTTTTATGAAATCAGTCATGATGCAGTAGTAATGTCATCTTTACACACCATATACTAACATGTAGGAAACTTGCATAATTGGCTAAATGTGGTCTGTTAGGCTCCAGAACTCTAAGAAGCTTCAAGAATGTACATGGTGCTTGTCTCTTGCAGAAAATTTTCTTTTCCAAATAATCTTCAAGGTACGGATAATTATTCCTCTTTCTTGTATATTCTGCAGATTTCTTAGATGAAAGCTTCAACCCCTTTTTCTTCTTTTTGCTAATCTCTTCTTCATTAAGTATAACCAAAATATCATTGATCTCTCTTTGAACTATCTTCTGAGCTTCAAATCTCAACTGATGTTGTCTTTGCGATTCGTCAGCTAATATATATTCATTGAAGAACCGGTCCATTATCTCCACTTCGTTCAGCTCAGTAACAACTTGCAGTATACACTCTCCATATGAAAAGGTTCAATCACTTCTTCTTTAACATTTACCGTAAGCTCAGGTTTTTCAACCATCGGTATAGGTTTATCATCTTTCAGAATCTCTTGAACTAACACCTCTTCTTCTTCAATTCTTTTTCTGTTCTCACAACAACATCCGTTAACTCAATTACATCATCATCTTCAGACTCCTCAATCTCTACCTCTTTCTCTACTTCCTCAATCATTGGGATATGTTCTTGAACTTCATTATCCGGATCATCATATTCATCAAAATTGTAGAACATTTATTGAATACTCAACGGAACTGGAACATCTTCATAAATAATCAATTCCTGCCCGCTTTGAGTATCAACACTTGGAGCTTTCAGCTTCTCCCTTCTCTTGAGAATCTGTTTCTTTCTCAGGATATCATTAATAGTCCAGTGTATGGCTCATCAAGCTTCCTCCTCTTCTCCCCCTCATGAGGAGCATCATCGAAGTCGTCATCGTGCTCATCATGCTTACGCTTCGGAGCAGAAGCTTGATCCTTACAGGCTTGTTCAACGGCAGAAACTCTTTCAGATAAGTTGCCTAAGGGTGTGATAACTGTGCTGTCCAAACCCATCATTCGTTTACGCATTTCATCAAACTGTTCATATAAAAAGTCTCTGAGCTCTGCAATAGCTTGATGTGGATCTTTTTGCTTCATTGCTTCTTCAGCGACGTTCTTGCCTTTTAGCAGTTTATGAATGTTCGGCATCTGATTCATCACTTCGGCTAATTGGCTTGTCATGTGATTGTTCACTCCCGCAATTGCCGTATTTAAGGCGTCATCTAATTTCGTTTCCGTAACAAACGGGGAAAGGCTAACTACTGGGTCACTAAGACTTCCAGTTGTCACAACAGTCGAACTTGTGAAAAGAACGTCTGTGTGGCCAGTACTTAGAGATGGCAAAGATGTAGCTCCGACTGGACTTCCAACCTCTGCAAGTGACGGAGCAACAAATGCTTCCGTTACTAAGGTTGTTCCGGCAGTGACACGAAGTTCAACTGCACTTACTTCAACGTATGAGGTGGACTCGAGTGTCCTATCGTGTATGGGTTCTAGACTTTGTGCAACAAATGAAGTCGTACACCCAGGTAGATGTGTACTTTGTTCAATATCCATAAAATCCAAAGGATCTAAGGATGGATTATGTGTTTCATCCCGGTGAGAAATTGAAATAGTCTCCTGTTGAGAGGAGACTGAGTGGCTAGTGGGTTGTGCAGATGTCAGTGGGATGCTGACTAATTCAATGCTAACTCGCAGTTGGGAGCTAACAGCAGATGTGGTTTGATCTTGGCTGTTTGGGCTAGGAATCTCCCTCACATTTGGTCTCGCTATCTCAACAATGTCTATCTCAGGAACACTTTGAGCCATTGAAATATCTATCATTCATGCACCTCCCTCATTAGGATCATAACCCTCATCATCATCATTATTATCATCATCATTTCCTTCTGCAGCTCCCTCAGCAATATCTGATAGTGTACGTTTAGAATCTAAGCTGCTCTCTTCTCCCTCACCACCCCTTTCTTGCACCTCTACTCCCTCAGTCACAGATTGGCTTCCCTGAACTTCAGCCCCATGCTGAAGTTCCTGCTCACCTAAAGCCCCCTGGTTAAGAAAACCCGGTTCTTGGTTTTCTACAGGAGCGTGATCTATTCTATACAACCTCACATGCTCACTTTCCGGATCAGCATACTTTAATAAAGCTTCAGGTATTGGCATTATATTCGCGGTTGGTGAATCATGTACTCCATGCAGACTCATCATAACATAATCAGGGCACGGTGGAGCATGCGTTTAGGAATCTTTTCATTGCCCCTTAATATTCCTCTGATCAGTATTTGGATAAAACGTTGAAAAGTGACAAACTTTCGTGATCTATTTGTCGTCTTTGCTAACACCACCTCCTTCAGATCCTCCCAGATACATTGTGCGTAATCATAATACTTGTTAAACGCAATCCCATGGAAAATTCTGAGATAGTGAATACTGCACCTACCTATGCCAGTGTGCTTGGATGTCATACATCGGTTGATAATCCCAAATAGCGTGTACCATTCTCCATTAAGTCCATTTCTATGGAACTTAGAGCTTTTTGGTAGAGGTTTTGAGTAACCCATGCAAATCAAATCATGCACCAATTTGTCATCGGATACAAAATCCTCGAAGTCTGCTAGCTCTGGGAAGTTCACGATATCTATGCGACGTGGTAGAACAAACTTGACGGTGTGCCACAATTGCTGCAGATAGACTTGGGGAATCGAAGGTTTGTATTGAAGTAGATAACCTAAAGGATGGCCTTTAAGAATGTCTACTATGATCGGGTGGCTGACTTTTATGACCTTGGGGTCAAAACGATGGTTGTTATCAAGAAAGGGTAAGCAATAACGAGGTTTAACTAGTTGATTGTCTGGGATAAGAGTGGAAGGTGAAGGTCGGGTGACAGAGGCGGATTTTACTGGTTTGGAAACTAAAGTATGATTTGAAGATGAATGGGAATCAGATGAGTTTGAGGGTTGGGATTGAGCTGGGGATGTCATTTGAAACCTGTGAGAAATAATAAACATGTTAGAATCAGCAGATAATCAAATGAAATCCTGCAAATAGAAAAATAAAACATTTTGCTAGAAATTAGAAAAAGATGTGTTTCCCTGTTTAAAGCATTGGGATTCCGGACAATAATATTAAAATAGTATTGTTAGGATTCCAAAGTCAATCGCTAAGAGACCAATGTTAGAAAAACACAGATTTTAAAAATTTCTCGAAAAATGTGAATTTTTTCTTAAAAAAATTAAATTCCCCGACACTTAGAAAAAAATTTTTGGAAAAAAATGAGTATGAAACTCGGGTGAAACAAAATGTTTCTCGAATAATGCATGACCCAACTCGATTGAAAGATGTATGGAACTCGAATGGTGAAGGACTTTCTCGAATGAGTGTATGAACCAACTCGAATAAAGTTGATGAGTTCTCGAAAGACATATATGACAAACTCGAATGAACTTGTTTGTGTCTCGAATGAATTTGATTTTCGAGACTTGATGAAAAATTTTATGAGTCCTATATATTGCTCAACTCGATCAACAATAATAGTTCCTCGAACTAACTATAAGCTCAACTCAATTGAAACACGGAAAGACTCGAATGACACTTGTCATCGAGGGTTATTTAAAAAGTTTTCTAAGTCCTGAAAATTAGCCAACTCGAATAACACTAAGCTTTTTCTCGATTCAAGAAGCTGTCAACTCGGATTATACTAAAATGTTCTCGATTGAACCATCTGTCAACTCGATTAAGGCTTCAAACTTTCTCGAGCCGTTTTAATCGAGAAAACTGCTTGAAAAAATTTCTAAGTCCAGATTCCAGAGTCACTTATAATTTTATAAATTTCAATCCATGGACTATGTTCCTAACCAAAAGTTGAGTCCTACTCGAAAATTGATTCTAAACAACATTTGTTTACTGAACATTGTCTAGTAACAACAATTCCGTACCAAAAAATTCAATTTTCAGTTTTTATGAACTCGAAAACTTTAAAATTGAAAATTTCAAATTCATGTTTGTGTGTTTAAAATTGAAACTTGAAATTTGAAATTCAAGTTCATGAATGAAATCTGCATACAAACACACCATTGATTTCATATTATAACCAACAAATGACCAAAACCCATGAACACATACTTAAGTACATACGAACATATATATAACAAAAACTCGCATATTGAAACTAAAAAGAAACCAATAAACTGAAAAGCATGAAATGAACTTACAAAGATAATCAAAAATGTCAAAAAAAACTGATTTGGAAATGGTTGCTTCGTGAGTAAGAAAATGGAAGGAGTGAGTCGGTGACGATGATGAACTGTACGGAGAATTTTGAAAAAGTGAATTTCAAATTTGAATTTCAACTTAATAGTTGAAATTTCAAATTCAAAAAGTGTAAAACCTAGCCCACTCACAAAAAGTTTGGGTTTTTATCTTAAGTCCATTTCATTAAAACTAATCTAATCACACACACATAAAAAAAATTGTCACTAAAAAAAATAACTAAAAAAATTTAACAACAAAAAATGAATGAACAAAAAAAATAAAATTGAACACAACTAAAAAAATATAACAATTATCAAACAACAACAAAAAAAAAGTTTGTACTAATAAAAATTAATCCAAAAAAAATTTAACAACAAACAAAATTTTAACAAAACAAAAAATATCTGCTCCCCCTTGATTTTTGCAGTTTAGCTCCCACTCAGATTAATATTTCTTAAAATGACAGCTCCCCCTACAAGAAATCAGATAAAAATTTATCAGATTTTTAATAAACAGATAAAATATCTGTCTGCTCCCCCTGCACATGACAATCCAGATCTGTTAAACTCTGAAAAATTTAAATGTTAAATTCACATGAGATTAACATCAAATTTAAATCAAATAAAAAATGTAAATTTAAAATTATAATTTGTAGCTACTGAATGATTAAATCTAACGATTCAACATACCTAACTTGTATACCAAAAAACTTAAAATGTTTTTCTTCTAACGCTTTGGTAAACAAGTCAGCTAATTGATATTCAGTAGGTACAAAATATAATTCTATATTACCATTTTCTACATGATCTTTAATAAAATGATACCGGATGTCGATGTGTTTGGTTTTAGAATGTTGCACTGGATTGGAAGCTATGACTATTGCACTTTGAGAATCACAATAAATTGGAATCTTTTGTGGTGTAAACCCATAGTCTCTGAGTTGGCTCTTCATCCACAACACTTGGGAACAGCACAACGATACGGCAACGTATTCAGCTTCGGCTGTAGACAGTGAAACACAATGTTGTTTCTTGGATGACCAGCAGACGGGTTTGTCACCTAGGAATTGGACTGCTCCTGATGTGTTTTTTCTATCCACTTTATCACCTGCGTGATCAGCATTAGAAAAGGAAGTTAATATGAATGATGATTCCCGGGGATACCACAAATCTAAGTTTGGTGTTCCCTTTAGATATATTAAAATTCTTTTGGCAGTATCCAAATGTGATTCTTTCGGATGTGCCTGATATCTAGCACAAACACATGTAGCAAACATAATATCAGGTCTATTTGCAGTTAAATACATTAATGACCCAATAATGCCTCGATAATGAGTTACATCTACAGGTTATCCTGAAATGTCCTCATCGAGTTTTGATTTGGAATCCGGAGCCATGGGAGTTTCCATAGGAGTACTATTTACCATGTTAAATTTCTTTAACATCTCCTGAATATATTTGGACTGATTGATGAAAATTCCATCAGTCAGTTGTTTCACTTGTAAACCTAAGAAAAAATTGATTTCTCTCATCATGCTCATTTCAAATTTTTGGGACACTAAGAAAGCAAATTTCTTGCAAAATTCTGGATTAGTAGACCCAAATATTATATCATCTACATATATTTGAATAACTATGATATCTGGACCCTGACGTTTTATAAGCAGGGTTGTATTCACTGCACATTTGTTAAATACACATTTCAACAGATAGTTTGATAGTGCATCATACCAAGCACGAGGTGCTTGTTTAAGGCCATACAAGGATTTATCCAAAATATATACAAGGTCAGGCTTCGAAGGATTAGTAAACCCTTCGGGCTGATATGTATATACTTCGTCTGTCAGTTCCCCATTTAAAAACGTAGTTTTTACATCCACTTGATAAACAGTAAAGTTTTTATGAGCCGCAAAAGCCAAAAGCATCCTAATAGCTTCTATCCTGGCAACTGGAGCGAATGTTTCATCGTAATCAATCCCTTCTTGCTGACTATATCCTTTGGCGACGAGGAGAGCCTTGTTTCGAATGATGACACCGTGTTCATCCTTCTTATTCTTGAATATCCACTTCATGCCGATGATGGATTTGTCTTTTGGTCGCTCCACCAATCTCCAGACCTTCAACCTTTCAAATTGGTTTAGCTCTTCTTGCATAGCCACGATCCAATCAGCATCCAGGAGAGCTTCTTTTACATTTCTTTGGCGCAATTTTACTCAGAATATTTGAAAATAAGCACTCGTTCATAGTTGCTCTTCTGGTTTTAACTGAAGCTGAAGGATCACCTATGATGTTTTCAGTTGGGTGATTTCTTGTCCATTTAAGGTATGTGGGTAAGGTTGAAGTTGGTCTTGACTGGGGTTTAAATCTAGATAGGGAATTCGGGGATTAGCTTCTGAAGTTGATAGTATATCAACTGAGATCGGGGTTTCTGAATTTTCAGAAGGCAATGGGGTTTCAAAAGATACTGGAGGTTGGATGGGTTGTACACTGTCAATAGGTAAGTGTACGTCTGTCGTTGAAACCTCTCCAGTTTCTTCCGAAATAGGTTGGTGAGAATAATCTAAGACTACGACTGGATCTTCAGTAATCATGTCAGGCACCAAATTTGAAACATTAGGTTTGGTCTGTTCAAAGTAGTATTCATAAAAATTCTCGAACAGTTTATTTAAATCGTTATTTTCTGCACTCTTTTCAGATGACTTCATAGAAGCCGGCTTGTTAAGATCGGGTCATGAACTGGTATGTTCAGAAGCCATTACAATGCCTTCATCGAATTTAACATTAACGCTTTAATTAACTGTCTTTGTCCTCTTATTGTAGACTCGGAAGGCTACAGACTCCTTCGAATAACCAATGAAGATGCCTTCATCAGCTTTCTGACTAAACTTTCCTAGATTGTCTTTGTCGTTTAAGATGAAACACCTGCATCTAAAGACATGAAAAAATTTGACATTAGGTACTCGTTTATTTATTAATTCATACGGAGTCTTTCTGAATCTCTTGTTGATTATAGATCTGTTCTGCGTAAAACAAGTCGTTGCTATAGCTTCAGCACAAAGAAATAACGGAAGGTTTGAGTATGCCAGCATAGTTCTTGCAGATTCCACTAGGGTGCGATTTCTTCGTTCAACGTCACCGTTTTGCTGTGGAGTGCGAGCTGCTGAGAATCGGTGAATTATTCCCACAGAATTTAGAAATGTCTCGAGAGATTTGTTCTTGAAATCTGTCTCATTATCTGATCTAATGGTTTGAACTGAAAGCTGCAACTTGACTTGAATTCTGCGAATGAAGTCGATTATTATCTCGGTAGCATTAGACTTGGAACGAAGGAAGAATACCCATGTGTATCTGGAGTAGTCATCGACTATTACCAACACATATAACTTTTTGTTTATGCTCTGTACTCGCATTGGCCCACACAAGTCCATGTGAAGAAGTTCCAATGCTCTTCTTGAAGAGTGTTCAGTTTTAGACTTGTGAGATGCTCTAACCATCTTTTTTTTTTCACAGGCTGCACACAACTGCTCTTTTTGAAATTTGAGAGTTGGAAGCCCTTTGACTAACCCACCTTTTGCAAGGTTGGTTAACTCTTTGAAATTCAAGTGAGAAAGACGGTGATGCCATATCCAAGAGACTTTAGATGTTGCTTTTGACAATAAGCAAACGTCTTTCTTCAGATTGATTGAGGCTAGGTCTATCGAGTACAGATTTGTTTTTCTATTTCCAGCAAGAATCTCTATCCCTTCTCCAGATCTAATGTTGCACTGATTCGCTTTAAAATTGACCTCTAGTCCTTTGTCGCATAGTTGTCCATTGCTGAACAGATTGTGACCGAGACCGTCAACGTAGAAGACTTTTTGTATCGTGATCTTGTCGTACTCAAGACTCCAATATCCTTTGATCGGACAGAATTGATCATTACTGAAACGAACCGTCCCACAGAACTTATCAACAAAGTTAGTGAGTTCTTCTTTTTGTCTGGTCATATGCTTTGAGCAGCCGGAGTCAAGGTATCACACAATATTTACCTATAAGACGAAAGAAAACGTCAGGTACCCACTTATAGTTGGGTACTTTGGATTTTGGTAAATCATGTGGTTTGATATTCATCTTTTCATCAGATAATTCTTTTAATTTAGGAACCCACTTTTTAACAGTATGTTTCGGTATCCATTTTTGTACAGTTCGGTGTGGAACTGATTTTGAAATTTGCTGCTTTGGAACCTTTTCTTTTTTAAAAGAATGAACCTTTTTTCTTTGGTAACCATACGAACTTATCATATTTAGCATGCATTGGGTGACAATAGCATAATTTAAAGCAAGTAAGTCAGTTCGTGTGACACCCTTGCCACAACAACCACCAATTACAATACACCCAGGATTAATCACCAACATACAATAACATAATGATCTGATAACCTAAATTAAGTGCGGAAGCATTAAAAACATAAATAAAGTAGTGCAAAAAGTGTTAAACACCCTACGGTGCTATAAGGTACCAAGTCTAAGTCTACACACCCATACATTTATTACAATCATCCAGAATATATTACAACATTGTCCAAATCACAATTACCGATCAAATAGTGCCGAGTCTCCCAAATCTTCCAAACGACCTAACTAGAAGGTCCAGCAGTAGACTTCCCTTTTCCTGTAAAATAAAAATCAACAACTGGGGAATAAGCGGATGCTTAGTGAATACAGAGATTATGCATTTTATAAATTTTTATGAAGCCCAAGGATAACACAGATGACCAACATCGGATATCCTCTTCGTACACAAAGTACGGACCAGAGCCGCAGCCCCTTCGAGCTCAAAGCTCGGCATTTAAACATACCATCTGAGACAAACGTACGATCGGGGATGACATACTGCCTACCGGGCCTAGGAGGGATCAGCTCCAGGTCATATAGCACAGTAACATCAGAGTAATCGATGCGACCCACCGGTCCATCACTAGATGCACAACAACCGAAAGGACATGCAACAAGTAAGAATGTGCATCTAAATCTACGCAAGTTAGTAGAATTCCAAACAATCAATGAAACAACAGGTCTCAGCAGGCAAAGCTTACATAAAACAAATATAAACATGCGAAATCTACTGTACTCACAGTGGGTGCGTAATTTATCTTTTAACCGATATTATTTCTCTTCGGGCTTTCAACCGGATCCACCAAGTACCCCACTGTGGGTTAAACAACACCACAAGGGACCTGTTATATCAATTACAACAATTCCTCATATCATTAACCGTTTAAATCCATAAAATCAAGTTTCGTAAGTTTGGCGATATTTTCCCCATTTTGGGTACATATCTAAATTCGCACTATAACTAAAGTTTGAACCCATTTCATGTTCATACATTGTCCTTTGAATAACTCTTGCCATTCTATGTGTTGTTTATAAGTTTCATTCAAAATATACAAGTTTAGAGAGTATATTTCTCAATTTTAGGCATTAAACTCGAATTTAATGGGTTAGATTCGAAACCATGCATCAGATTCGAATTCCCTCTTAGAATCTGATGGTACACATTCGAATCTAGGCATAGATTCGAACCCCCCCTTAGAATCTGATGGTACACATTCGAATCTAGGCATAGATTCGAACCCCCCTTAGAATCTGATGGTACACATTCGAATCTAGGCATAGATTCGAACCCCCCTTAGAATCTGATGGTACACATTCGAATCTAGGCACAGATTCGAACCCCCCCTTAGAATCTGATGGTACACATTAGAATCTAGGCATAGATTCGAACCACCCCTTAGAATCTGATGGTACACATTAGAATCTAGGCATAGATTCGAACCACCCCTTAGAATCTGATGGTACACATTCGAATCTAGTACCAAACTCGAGTTTGTTCTTGTATTTCGACTCTGTTCTTGACATATTCGAGTCTGTTCATCATTTCAACTTAAATCCTTCATTTCTAAGGCTAAAATCACTAATATATCATGTATAATACCTAGTTTCGATTCTACTATGCATATATTATCATACTCCAGCAACATTTCAAGCAAAACAAGCTCAAATTCGCACAAAACAACAGATTCGAATTCTAGTTAACTTCAAAACCGAAACTATAAACTTAAAAGATTCGATTCTTACCTCAATTCGTATGAAATCAGAAATCTGTTTGTAGATTGTTGTTGTACTCCTCGATATCTTTCCGATAACGTATAATTCTCAAAAATCTGACGGTCGGTTTGTGAGATAACTTAGAGAGATAAAGTAGTGAGATAGTGTAAAATAGAAAAATGAAGCCTATTGCCCTTTTTATACAACTTTCGTCATTTTTGCACATTTCACCACTCGACCTAACCGGTTCCATAAAATACTGTTTTAATCTTAGAATTATCATAAATAACTTTTAAATTCATAATACTCCACAAAATTGATTCTGAGTTCAATTTTCTTAAAAGTAGCAACAAACTTGCTAAATATCCAAAATACATAATAATCGCCCAAATTCAACTTAATTATATAACTTTTCCACTTAATTAACCAAAATACATCAAAATAAATCCGAGGATGTTACAGCATGGGCTCCACCACGCTCAACTTCGTCCTCGAAGTTACTCGGATTCAAACAGTTTCGGATATTTTCTTAACATTTCCGACTTAGTTTCCCATGTATGATTTGCTCCTTTATGATGCTTCCAACGTATAAGCACCATCTCTATCTCCTTTCTCCTCAACTTCTTCATCTTAGTATCCAATACACATTCCGGCTCCTCCACATATCGAAGCCTTTCATCCACTTGCAGCTCTGTGTGATCTGCCCAATCCTCATTTCCAGTGTTAAATGATTTTCGGAGATTCCCAACGTGAAATACTGGATGTACGCCTGACATCCCTTCAGGCAATTCTAATCGATAAGACTGATTTCCAACTTTTTCAACAATCTTAAAGGGTCCGACAAATCTCGGAGCCAATTTGCCCCTCTTAACAAAACGACTAACACCCCTCATGGGTGATACTTTCAAGTAGACCCAGTCATTCACTTCAAAATTGATCGGCTTGTGCCTCCGATCATAGTAACTTTTCTGACGATCCTGGGCCGCCTTCATGTTCTGCCTGATCAATTGTATCTTTTCATTTGTTTCTTGAAGCAAAGCCGGCCCAGCGATTGGCGTTTCACCCGTTTCTCTCCAACATGTAGGAGTCCTACATTTCCTTCCATACAAAGCCTCGAACGGCGCTTTCTTGATTGTCGCATGATAGCTATTATTGTACGAAAACTCTATCAATGGCAAATGATCATCCCAGTTGCCACCGAGATCTAACACACAAGCTCTCATCATATCTTCCAAAGTAAGGATCGTTCGTTCACTTTGGCCATCGGTTTGCGGACGATAGGCCGTACTCATTGCGATTCTCGTTCCTAACCCTTCTTGCAGTGCCGACCAAAAATTCGAAGTAAACCGGCTATCCCGATCCGATACAATAGACTTAGGCACTCCATGCCTAGAAACAATCTCGTTCATATAAATTTGAGCTAATTTCTCCAGCGAATAACTTTCACGAATCGGTATGAAGTGAGCCGACTTTGTTAACCGATCCACGATTACCCAAACTGCATCATGCTGTCGCTTAGTCTTTGGCAGCTTTGTAACAAAATCCATTGTAATGTGCTCCCACTTCCATTCCGGAATAGGAAGCGGCTGCATACTGCCGTACGGTTGTTGATGTTCGGCCTTTACCAACCGGCAAGTCCTACATCGTTCAACATACTGGCCGATATCCTTCTTCAATCCCGGCCACCAAAAGTCTGCCTTTAAGTCGTTGTACATCTTTGTGCTCCCGGGATGTACAAAAATTTAGATTGATGCGCTTCTTCAATGATAACATTTCTCATACCACCATACTTCGGCACCCAAATCCTTCCGTATACACCTTTTAATCCAGACTCGCTAGTTTCCATATTCTTAATCTGTACTCTAATATCCTCAGCACCGACATTTTCTTCTTTCAAAGCTTCTAGTTGGGCAGCTTTGACATCGTTAATGATCGTGGAACTTAGTATAGTGGACGTTATCATATAACAGAAATCCTTAGCATAAGCTTTCCGGCTCAAGGCATCGGCTACTACATTAGCCTTCCCGGGATGATAAAGTATCTCACAATCGTAGTCTTTAATAAGCTCCATAGACCTACGCTGTCTCATATTAAGTTCCTTCTGGCTAAAAATGTACTTTAAGCTCTTATGGTCCGTGTAAAGTTGACACTTAGTACCGTACAGGTAGTGCCTCCATAATTTCAATGCAAACGTTACCGCGGTCAATTCCAAGTCATGAGTTGAATAGTTCTTTTCGTGTTGCTTAAGCTGTCTCGAGGCATAAGCGATTACCTTTCCACGCTGCATCAGTACAGCACCTAACCCTAACCTCGAAGCATCGGTATAAACTACAAAGTCATCATTACCTTCCGGTAAAGCAAGTATCGGAGCCTCGCTTAACGCTTTCTTCAGGACCTCAAATGCTTCCTGTTGCACAGTTTCCCATATAAACGGTGCATTCTTCTTTGTTAATGCAGTTAAAGGAACTGCAATTTTAGAAAAGTCCTTTATGAATCTCCGATAGTATCCTGCCAACCCCAGAAAACTTCTAACCTCAGTAGCTGAACATGGCGGCTCCCAATTCTTTATTGCTTCAACTTTAGCCGGATCTACCGAAATCCCAGCTCCAGAAATTACATGTCCTAGAAACTGTATCTGTTGTAGCCAAAACTCGCACTTTGAGAATTTGGCGTACAACCTTTCTTTTCTCAACAACTCCAACAGTTCTCTCAGATGTTCAGCATGTTCGGCTTCAGACTTAGAGTATACTAAAATATCATCGATAAATACAATTACCGATTTATCCAACATCGGTCTACAAACCCTATTCATTAAATCCATAAAGACAGCTGGGGCGTTAGTTAATCCAAAAGGCATTACCAGAAACTCGTAATGTCCATACCGAGTCCTGAATGCTGTCTTTGGCACATCTTCCTCTCGAACCTTCAATTGATGATATCCCGATCTCAGATCAATCTTAGAAAATACACTAGCCCCATGTAACTGATCAAACAAGTCGTCTATCCTCGGCAGAGGATACTTGTTCTTAATCGTCAACTTGTTCAGTTCCCGGTAATCTATGCACATCCTCATCGTGCCATCCTTCTTCTTTACAAACAACACCGGAGCTCCCCATGGCGATGAACTCGGCCGAATGAAGCCCTTATCCAACAATTCCTGAAGTTGTGTCATCATTTCTTTCATCTCGGTTGGGGCAAGACGATAAGGAGAACGAGCTACCGGTGCAGCTCCAGGGATCAAGTCAATCCTAAATTCTACTTGTCTTTCAGGCGGCACGCCAGACAAGTCTTCCGGAAACACATCCGGGAATTGTGAAACAACCGGCACATCGGCCAAAGTTCTCTTCTCTGCCTTAGCATCAATCGCATATGCTAAGTATGCATCACATCCCTTTGCAACAAGCTTTCGAGCTTTTGCAATAGTCAGCAAACACAGATCCCCGCTTCTCCTATCCCCATATATACATATCTCACGCCCCTCCGGGGTAGTTATCTTTATCATTCGGCTCTTACACACTATATGGGCTTCATTCTCGATCAACCAGTCCATTCCGACTATCACATCAAACTCGCTGAACTCTATCGGAATCAGATCTAAATTGAAGACTACATCTTCAATTACTAACGTGCAATTTCGGTATACATGATCTACCTTAACTAAAGTATTGCTAGCAGTTTCAATATCAAGTATAGCAGACAACTTAGACAGTGGCATAGCAAGTCTTTGTGCAAACACAGTAGAAACAAACGACCTATTGGCACCCGAATCAAATAAAACTCGTGCAGGCATAGAATTAACTATGAACGTACCCGTGACGACCTCCGGATTTTCCCTTGCCTCCTCTGCAGTTATCTGAAAAGCACGAGCAGGTGCCCTCTGTGACTGACCCCGGCGGTTAACTGAACCACCACTCGAACCTCCAGACGATCGTGTTGATGATGGGATAGCAGCCGTTGGAGCATTCTTCCTACAATTCCTGCTATAGTGACCCCACACTCCACACTTATAACAAGCATCACCCTTCCTTGGGCAGTCATTCTGAAAATGGCCCAGCTCCCCACAGCAAAAACAAGCACGTCCGTTAGTGCATTTGCCAAAGTGCTCCAGATGACATTTATTGCAATACTGCGGCTCAGTGTTGATGGAGTATGCACGCGCACGACCGCGATCAGATGAACCAGATTGTCGGCGATACGACTGTTGAGGTGAGTACTGTGAAGACCGGGAAGAACCAGAATATCCTCCCTCCCTTTGGCGCTTCGGCGGTGACGGCTGTGTTGGATTGGTGGAAGCAGCAGCAAACCCAACAGAGTAGCCCGACATAATCAAAATCTGCTCTACATTTCTGGCAGCCTCAAGTAAGCCAGCAAATATAGGGTAGCGGACGTTGCTCATAACCCTCCTAATCTCAATGTCAAGACCAGCCTCGAACCTAGTCACTTTCCTTTCTTCGGTGTCCACCTGATGAGGTGCGAACAGACTTAACCTCGTGAACTCCACAGCATATTGGGACACCGTCTTAGTCCCCTGTACCAGCGCCATAAACTTTGCTTCCAACCTCCGGCGCTCATCAACCGGACAGTACTGCTGAGTGAATAGGTCCTTGAACTCAGCCCAAGTCATAACAGAAATCTTCTCCAATGTCAAAGCATTCACCATGGCATTCCACCACATAATTGCGTCATTAGTGAACATAGCAGTTGCATAATGAACCATGTCCTTCTCAGCACAGTCGCTGATTCGGAATGTTCGCTCAGTTGCGGTTATCCATTCAAGTGCAGCAACAGCATCCCCTAAACCATTAAACTCTACAGCTCTGTTTCCTTTGAAATCCTTAAAACGACAACCTCGAGGTTTGTTAGATGACCCAGTGTTGTCATCTCGTTCCTCGTTGTTACCCCCTTCCTTCTCCTTGTTCTTTCTCTTATCCTCTCTCCTCTTAGCATCGGCCTCATCTCGAGCCCGAAACTGATCTTGTATCATTTTATTCTGCTCAGCCATCATGGCTAGCATCATCTCTCTGGCTTCCTCAGGTGTCATTCCTCCAGACATGTTCTGAAAATATAAACATATAACTTGTTTAGTAACATGTCATCAGTTTAAAGACACCACTTATTTGTCCCGTATGATAGTCAATCTCTTATAATTACTAGATCATAACCTATCTTAGTTCAGATCATTACTTAAACCACTACATATCATTACCTAATGTTTGAGATCAAGACCTCACGGACACTTGAATCTCAAACAACTGCTCTGATACCATCTCGTGTGACACCCTTGCCACAACAACCACCAATTACAATACACCCAGGATTAATCACCAACATACAATAACATAATGATCTGATAACCTAAATTAAGTGCGGAAGCATTAAAAACATAAATAAAGTAGTGCAAAAAGTGTTAAACACCCTACGGTGCTATAAGGTACCAAGTCTAAGTCTACACACCCATACATTTATTACAATCATCCAGAATATATTACAACATTGTCCAAATCACAATTACCGATCAAATAGTGCCGAGTCTCCCAAATCTTCCAAACGACCTAACTAGAAGGTCCAGCAGTAGACTTCCCTTTTCCTGTAAAATAAAAATCAACAACTGGGGAATAAGCGGATGCTTAGTGAATACAGAGATTATGCATTTTATAAATTTTTATGAAGCCCAAGGATAACACAGATGACCAACATCGGATATCCTCTTCGTACACAAAGTACGGACCAGAGCCGCAGCCCCTTCGAGCTCAAAGCTCGGCATTTAAACATACCATCTGAGACAAACGTACGATCGGGGATGACATACTGCCTACCGGGCCTAGGAGGGATCAGCTCCAGGTCATATAGCACAGTAACATCAGAGTAATCGATGCGACCCACCGGTCCATCACTAGATGCACAACAACCGAAAGGACATGCAACAAGTAAGAATGTGCATCTAAATCTACGCAAGTTAGTAGAATTCCAAACAATCAATGAAACAACAGGTCTCAGCAGGCAAAGCTTACATAAAACAAATATAAACATGCGAAATCTACTGTACTCACAGTGGGTGCGTAATTATCTTTTAACCGATATTATTTCTCTTCGGGCTTTCAACCGGATCCACCAAGTACCCCACTGTGGGTTAAACAACACCACAAGGGACCTGTTATATCAATTACAACAATTCCTCATATCATTAACCGTTTAAATCCATAAAATCAAGTTTCGTAAGTTTGGCGATATTTTCCCCATTTTGGGTACATATCTAAATTCGCACTATAACTAAAGTTTGAACCCATTTCATGTTCATACATTGTCCTTTGAATAACTCTTGCCATTCTATGTGTTGTTTATAAGTTTCATTCAAAATATACAAGTTTAGAGAGTATATTTCTCAATTTTAGGCATTAAACTCGAATTTAATGGGTTAGATTCGAAACCATGCATCAGATTCGAATTCCCTCTTAGAATCTGATGGTACACATTCGAATCTAGGCATAGATTCGAACCCCCCTTAGAATCTGATGGTACACATTCGAATCTAGGCATAGATTCGAACCCCCCTTAGAATCTGATGGTACACATTCGAATCTAGGCATAGATTCGAACCACCCCTTAGAATCTGATGGTACACATTCGAATCTAGGCACAGATTCGAACCCCCCCCTTAGAATCTGATGGTACACATTAGAATCTAGGCATAGATTCGAACCACCCCTTAGAATCTGATGGTACACATTCGAATCTAGTACCAAACTCGAGTTTGTTCTTGTATTTCGACTCTGTTCTTGACATATTCGAGTCTGTTCATCATTTCAACTTAAATCCTTCATTTCTAAGGCTAAAATCACTAATATATCATGTATAATACCTAGTTTCGATTCTACTATGCATATATTATCATACTCCAGCAACATTTCAAGCAAAACAAGCTCAAATTCGCACAAAACAACAGATTCGAATTCTAGTTAACTTCAAAACCGAAACTATAAACTTAAAAGATTCGATTCTTACCTCAATTCGTATGAAATCAGAAATCTGTTTGTAGATTGTTGTTGTACTCCTCGATATCTTTCCGATAACGTATAATTCTCAAAAATCTGACGGTCGGTTTGTGAGATAACTTAGAGAGATGTAGAGAGAAAATTTTAGAGAGATAAAGTAGTGAGATAGTGTAAAATAGAAAAATGAAGCCTATTGCCCTTTTTATACAACTTTCGTCATTTTTGCACATTTCACCACTCGACCTAACCGGTTCCATAAAATACTGTTTTAATCTTAGAATTATCATAAATAACTTTTAAATTCATAATACTCCACAAAATTGATTATGAGTTCAATTTTCTTAAAACTAGCAACAAACTTGCTAAATATCCAAAATACATAATAATCGCCCAAATTCAACTTAATTATATAACTTTTCCACTTAATTAACCAAAATACATCAAAATAAATCCGAGGATGTTACAGTTCGAGAGTATTTATTACATCGTTTATCAGTAAAATTATTACAGACATATTTTTCAAAATGACTAATCCTATCTGTAACAATACGTTCTTTGACTCTCCACTCTTGTCTTAAACTGTTGTTTTTCATTTCTCGTTGCTTCTTGCGCCATTCTTTCTTCCGAGAACTTTTCACAATATTATCTGACATAATAGAAACATGAGAATTAGTCGTTTTAGAAATATGTTTATCCTGTAAAATTCTCTTACCTTTGGAGGTATGGACCTTCTGTGCAATAAAGTCCTTTGAGGAAGATGATTCACCTTTTTCATATGTAGGAGTCACAAAATGAACTTCTGTTTTCTCCTTTTTCAGTTGTAAAATTGGTGAATTTTCTGATGTATCCTTAGAATCTGTAGATATTCTTTTCAGAATATTAACAAGTTCTTTAGGTTTTTCAATTTGTTTGTCATGTAATGGTTTAACAAAAACATCTATTTTGACAAACATTTCTTCTAATGAGTTAAAGTCCGAGTTCATATACAGATCAAAATCTTGTTCAAAATTAATAGAATCAAGTTGAATAGAAGGTTTTTGATCTGATTGTGATTTGTTTTCAGACTGATTTTGCAGCTTTAGTTCCAAAGATTTAATTTCAGCCTTAAGATTTTGATTTTCAGTCTCAAAAGTTTTGATTTTCAATTCAAGATCAGAGTTTATCTTCTCAAGAATTGAATTTGGTAAATATGGTTTTTGAGGATGAGAAATATTTTCAAATAAATCCTTATCAGAATAAGTCTGAATATACTCCTCATAAATGCAAGAATTTTGATAAGATTCATTTATTCTGTTATAATCAATAAAATTTTACATTTTATCAAATCTCAACCTTTTTGAATCTTCACTTGACTCTATTTCATCTGACGCTTTCATAAAAGTCATTTGTAATCCTAAATTCATGTATCTGACATCATATAAAGTAAGTGAATTTGAAATTGATTTTGTCAGATGTTTAGGATTAGTCCAACCTATACCTGATTTAGAATTGTAAAATTTGGTATCTTTAGGTTGATTTAAATATATCGTTTGATCTGTTTGACCTCGTTTTATAAACTCATCTTCCAAAGATTTAATTTTCTCATAAAGTTTCGTTCTTTCATCAAATATGGCATGATATTTTACAGAATAACTTGAAGCTTCTAATTCAGCTAAAATTCAGTTTTTCTGTTAGGTCAGATATATTGCTATTCAGTTTTTGAATTTGACTTTGAAGATCACTTGCTTTGTCTTGTAAATCTGATACGGCTCGTAATGTTAATGCCTTATCCTTAGAAAAATCTAACACTAACGCATGTTCTTGATTTAATTTGTTTTCCAAGGAATGAACATTTTTCTTTTCAACTTCTAAAGATTTTTCAAATTTCTTTAACATGTAAGCCATTTGCGTCAATGTTTGTTCTAGCATACAGGAGTCATCATTTTCAGATGCAGAGTTAGTTTGTACCTCAGGTGTCTCTGAACTCTCTGATGTATCTGAATCTGAGTCCTCATTTTCCTTATCCTTGCTACAGCCAGCATCTCCTGTTGTCATCAGTGCTACCTCTTCGGTCAGTTCCTTTTCTTCATCAGACTCTTCTTTCTCTTCATTCTCCTCGTCCGTCAAACCTACCCAAACTTCATCTTCTGCTAACATCGCAGACTCACTAAGTTCTGATTCATTAAATACTTTAGACTTCAGACAGATGTGTGCATCCTCATCTAAGATATCTTCGTCTTCAGATAATTGGAGCCAGTGATCATCTTCAACCATTAGAGCCTTGCCAGCTTCCTTTTTCCTTTGCTAGTAGTGCCTTTCATGTGTAGTATTCTGAATTTTTGACTAAATGCAATCTACATTCTCTAGCATAATGACTCGGCTTGCCACAGTTGTAGCACTTTTGCTCTGAATCCTTCATGGCTAACTTTTCAGATTTATCATATTTGTCTGCTTTCTTGCAACTGCTCTCTCCTGATTTGTCATATATGTCCTTCTATTCAAACTTTCGTGAGCCTGTTTCGTATCTCATCTTGTTGTTGGTTGGTTTCCGGTAAAACTTCTTCTAAAATGCTTTTGTCAGTAAGGCCATTTGTTTCTTCATTATCTCAATTTCAGAATCAGCTGAGGAATTCGATGAGTCTGACTCTGATGAACTACTGCTTATTACTATCGTTTCTCCTTCTTTAGCTTGTATTTGTATTTCTTGTCTGCCAACAACGCTAAAGGATCAACAGTTTCTTTTTCAACCTTCTTCTTTCCGGACATCTTCCTTAACACAACTTCTTGATAGGTGTTAAGGTTTTCAAATACCATATGAAAGTCCATGTCCTCAATATCTTTAGTCTGCTGAATTATCATTGCGTACTTTTCCCATTATGAATTTAGTACGTTCAGAAATTTAACATTGATGTCTAAATTGGACTTTGTGACACCATTCCTTTTCATTTCACTGACCAGGCTTACAAATCTAAGGTATGTACTCTCCAGCAGTTCCCCTTCTCTAGCTCTGAAGTTCTCAAACGTCGTTAAACTGTTTCGGGCTCTATTTGTTGCTGCTCTGTCTGAACCCCTCATCAACTTACAAACATCATCCCAGATGGATTTGACTGTTTTGGTGTTTGTCAGACAGGTATATGTATCATTTGGTATAGATATCAGCAACAATTTTCTAGTTGTCTTGTCCCTCAGTTTTCTACGCTTTTGTGCTTCATTAAGGTTGGTAATTTCTACTGTTCTTTCAGGGATAGCTGGATTGCCATTTGGTACAGCAGGTATGGTATCAAGAAATACAGTCGGCCCGTCATTGAGTGACTTCAGCATCTCCTCAGACAGGTCGTGGAAACTGATGAACTCAATAAATCTCTCCCTCCATTGTACATATTCTCCTCGGTACAGAATTGGAGGTTTTGTTTCCGACCCCATGGCTAGTGCGTCTTTGGACATGTTGACTGAATAACAGGAATCTTCCAAGATCTTTTAAATGAGATTTCGATTGAATTTGAAAATTTGATCAAACTTGAAAGTAAGTTGATCAAACTCGAATGAGTAGTGAATGAAACTTGATCAATGAATGAACTCAACTCGATCCAAGAATGAGAAAAACTCGAATAAAGAATGTGATCAACTCGAATTGTTAAGATGCAAACTCGAATCTAGAAACAATCAATCAACAAGTTAATAAGACAACTCGAATGGAGTGAATTCTCAACTCGAATGAATCCCCTATGAAACTCGAATCAAATGAGAGTAAATTCTGGTGAAATTAACTGATGATTGAGTAAACTCGAATTGAAATTGAAATCCAGATAAATTGTTTTGTAAAACTCGAATATAAATTGCTCCCAACTCGAATTGAATATATGTCAACTCTATTGATTTTTTCAAGTCAACTCGATTGATTCTTAAGTCAACTCGAATGATTCTTCAAGTTAGCTCGAATGATTCTTCTAGTCAACTCGAATGATTCTTCTAGTCAACTCGAATGATTCTTAAAGTTAACTCGATTGTTACTTCAAATCAACTCGAATTTAATTGTTTTCAACTCGATTAAAAGGCTATTCAACTCGATTGAGGCATGAACACTTTAATATCCGAGTTTTATGAGTATTCTGAAATTCCAAGTCCAGATTTTAATATTTTTTAGTGAAATTGCTTCAATTAATTCCAAATTGAACTCGAAGGAAAGGTTTTCAATTACAAACACTTTTTCTGGAATCACTTTGATTAAAAATAGATTAAACCCCATGTTTTTTCACAAGAACAGTGAAGAACAATAGGTTTTTCAAAATTTCAGAAAAATCGATTAATCTTTTTAAGTGTTTTGAATTACGAATTAATCTTATGATCAATCTGTTCGTTTTTCAATTATCTTCCTTCGATCCAATTATCAACAACTATGAACCACAGAATCAAAAACCCTAAGAGAATTTATGATTTTCTGAAAATATGCGATAAAACAGTAACCGTATTTCACATTTTTAATCAAAATTTCATTCCTAAGCTCTGATACCAATTGTAATTCCAGTATATTCAATCAACAATTATAAAGAACACAATTAAGAACACAAATTAATACTAACCAAATGATTGATTATATCCAAAATGTATTACAGAGATGTGAAGAAATAAACTGCACTGTAGCCCTAATCATTTTCTCTGAGATTTCGTGCAAAATCACAAAATGATAATGTCAGAGTTGACATTTACAAAAGTCTAATTTCTATTTATATGAAAATATAACTATGCACTATTTACAATTTCAACCCTAAACTTATTTATTTCATCAATTACAAAATAAATCTAACAATATTCTCTCGAATCATACTATATAGATTTAGGTCCATGTCCATTGATGGGAAAGTAGGAGCTTTAACAATTTGAGTGCAACTATATGAACAACAGACGTCAAAAAAGAATTTTTGTATTGATGATTTGCTTTATGGCATTTTCCATAAATTTACCTTTTCGACTCTTCGTTTAATTTACCAATTGACCAAATGTTACTTCTATGCATTCTTTATTTTATAATTACTAATTTTGAGATTGTTTAATTCGGTTACTTTTTTTTAACACCTTTATTCGGTTACTTTTTTTGTGACATGTTTTGATAACGGACGTTGCTATACGCACACCCCCAAATCAATCTATACTATTAAATGAGTAAATTTTTGCCAAATATCTCACCTTAATAATGTCATGTGGCTTCATATCCAATTGACATTTGTCATTTTTTATTTTTATTATATATATATATATATATATATATATATATATATATATATATATATATATATATATATATATATATATATATATATATATATATATATATATTCATTTCTTTTTAAATCCCTAAAAATGTTTCTATTCTTAAGGATCTATTAATTATTTTAAATTGCCCAATCAACATTTAAAAATTTATTTACTAATTATAATAATGACAATAAACTTTAATGTTATTATTGACCATCTTTTTCGTTGAACTAACTTATACTTAAAACTAATTATAATATAATATGTTAAGTATCATAGGTATAAAAAGTTTCAATATATCAAAATTTAATGTTAACTTTTAATTTTTAGTTTATATAACTTTTGAGAAAAAAAATATTTATTAAAGTTATCCATGTAATACACGGGTTAATAAACTAGTTCTTAATTATGTTAGTTGCACATCTTCTCCTTCTTAATTACTAGATTAGAGGTGTGGGTATCACAAATGTCACATTATAATATTATTTTTTTTATTTTTATGAAATATGGGACCTACATATACTTATCACACACCCTCTATTGTTACATCGTCTTTATTTTTTTTGTTTTTTTGTGATGTGTTACTCATAAATGCCTATGACACATCCCCTATTGTGATATCATCTTTAGTTTTTTGTTTTTTTATGCTGTGGGTCTCGCATGCTAATCACACGCCCCTTCTTTTTTCAAATCAATTTTTTTGAGTTAATAAAAAAATGGTCCCTGTAGTTTGTATCAAACATAAAATTTGGACCCTGAACTTCCGATTAGAAACAATATTACTAGAGTAAATTACAAATATGGTCCCTATGGTTTGTTCAAAATTATGGATTTGGTCATTGATCTTTAAAAATTACGAAAATGGTCCCTAAAAGCACTATTACTTGCAAAAATACACAAATGGTCCCTGTGGTTTTGGGGTATTTGCAGTTTTGGTCCCTCAAAGTTTTTTTTTACACCAGAGGTACCAAAAATGCAAATCTTTCACATAAATAGTCCCTGTCGTTAAATTGATCCGTTAGACTAGTTAACTCACAAGGGCATTTTTGTCATTTTCAAATCAGGGACCATTTATGTAATTTACTCAATGGTTTATATATTTCTTTAAGATTACTTAGATTTTAAATAAACAATTATTATTATTACTGCTATCATTAAATTTAAAATGTTCTTAATTTGAAGACTTCATCCTCCGCCGGTCAGCCACCACCGGTTAGGGGTGTTCAAAACCGGATATCCAAATTTTTAGATATCCGAAATTTTCGATAGTGAATTTTACTATCCGAATCCGAAATTTCGGATTAATCCGATATCCGAAAATTCATATATTTTATTTTTTTAAATATCTAAAATACAAATTCATATATCCAAATACATATATCCAAATACATATTAAAGATAAATATATTACAAGTTAAATTTATTCGGAATTATTTTCTTCAAAACGACTAAAAAAGATTTAAAAAACTAAAATATATAAAAGATTAGTTAATAAATCTATAATATCAAGATAAAACTCAAAAATATACATTAGAATAATAATAAACACTCAAATATTATGTAAATAATCAATATAAAAATATAAAAACTTTAAAAAAAATTTTTTTTTTTTTGGATTTTTGGATATCGGATTATCCGAATATTTGGAAATGTACTATCCGAATCCGAAAATTCGGATATCCGAAAATCCGGATATCATAAATTTCGGGTAGTTTCGGATCGGATTTTTATTTCGGATGTTTGGATTCGGATTTTTATGAACACCCCTACCACCGGTCCCCCACCCACTTCGCTCGCCATAACCACCACCGCTATACAAAATAGAAAAACGAAATCAAATCAAAATCTTTAATACCAATCCAAATTGTTTTATCATCAAACACAACCCCAACACGAACCACCAAGTTATAGTGAATATGTGTATCGCGATCCGCAATCCCAACACGAGCCACCAAGACATAGTGAAAATGTGTATCTCGATCCACATACAACACAGTCTTGACGCTTCTATAGGCCTGTTGCTTTTGACTTGAATGATTGAATATCATCTGTTTTGAATCACTTACCATCATACGAAGACTATGTATATCAAGACTCGTCATCAATGGTGAGCGATTTTTTTGGACAAGATTCGTTTATGCAAAACTTAATAAATTATTAGCCAATACAAGTATTAAATAATTATTTATATGTTTATTTATGTTTTTCATTATCTATCGGATTCACTTTGTTTTATATGATAAACGTTAGGAACCGACAAGTTTATGGCAATATGGATACGCTCATCACGATCTTACACAACAAGATGCGTATTATTCTCATCCAGCAACAATCCAGGTATAATGTATGATATTGATTATTATGTATCCGGTTTATTGAATGGTTGATATTAAGAATTTCTTTCTTCAATTTTATATAGGAACCAATATGATACAGCCATCCACTCATGAATGAAATTTCATCATTTTTTCAACCATCGACATAGAAGATGTTGAAGGTGATGGAAATTGTGGTTTTCAATCAATAGTTGTTGCTATAGGTCGACATCAAAACGAATGACCAAAAGTTCACGGTGAATTATTAGAGGAGTTACGTAAAAATAAGAAACATTACAAAACAATCATCGCTTACGAAAGAGTGAAAGAATCCTTAAATTGGAAAGTTTCCGGATTTGCACCAAGTCATCTTTGGTTGTTTATATATGGTTCTGGAATTTTGATCGCTAATAAGTATGAGTGCATTCTTTATTGTTTAACAAATGAAGGCAGCAAGACGTATTTTCCTTTTTGGTCAACCCCCATTCTAAAAATGAATCCATCACAATCGCACATGTACATGAAAATCATTTTATAAAGGTTGATCTGCAGGAAGGTCATCCAATGCCGGCTGTTTGTAAGTATAACTGGTGTTCCATAAAGAGAAAAAAAAAAGATGGGAAGATTTGTATAAAGATCGGTTACTTGCCTATAAACAAGTCCATAATACTGAATGTAATGTGCATGTATTGTTGGAGTGATAATTTGTACAAATTTATTATTATTAATGGGTATTATGTAATTTATGAAATCATTAAATTATCTCTCTTGTTATAATTTTTCGAACGATAAAAAATACTTTAAAAAAAATTGAATGAAAAGAGTAAAAAAAATATAGGGTAAGTTACAATTTTCGTCCCTGTGGTTATATATAAATTATGGTTTCGATACTTTTCACGTCGAAATTACAATTTCAGTGCATATGGTTTTCGTTTTGTTATGCTTTTAGTCCTTTGACGAGTCATTTTTTTTAAAAAATGACCATTATACACTTCTAACTTTGTTTCAATTTTAGTCCCTAACTAACTACTTTCATTTATATATTTTTTTTAATTCCTTTTTTATCCTATTACTAGGTTAAAACCCATGTATTACATTGATTGACATAAAAAATTTGTTATATATTAAATATTTATAAAAATATGGATTCCCTTAAGAACCTTAAATTTTTTTTTTTAAAATTTAATATACAATAAAAACCAACAAAAAAATAAAATAAATGCAAAAGCATTGAGTCAATGGTAAAAAATGATGACTCTAAGTCATGTTTAAATCAAAAGAAGACGGTAAAAATAAGATTCAAAATATTTGAATTATTTATTTAAATATAGTATTTTATGACTCTTACATATGCGATTCATTTCAATTATTATCTTCTTTAAAAATGTTGAACATTTATTCTGTTTTGTTTGTTATTTTGTTATCATCAACAATCCCATAGAAATCAAATAATTTTAAATGATAATTTTTTATATTTTTAATTATTATATAGTATATTAATTAAAATTGTATAAATTTGTTAAAGACCTTAAATTAAAATATATACAAGTTTTCTTACTGAAGATGTTTTAATTAATAATACATATTTATTGCCTAACTGATTAAAACTTGATACAACAATTCTAGCGTCAACTTAATAAATAAATATTAATTAAGATTATTCAAAATATTGTCATTTTAAAATATAAATTTTGCAACATTTATTGAAGTTTTGGAAAATATTAATACAAAATTTTATTATAGGAAATACGTTTGAAATTTGAATGATTATTTTTCTTAATGTGTGGTCAAAATTTCATAACTAACATATAAAAATATTTTTTTAAAATTTTACTGTATACTAAAGTATTTAATTATTATTTCATACAATTCTTTATTCTTTCGGACATTTAAATTTGAAGTTAATTATTTTATTGATCTTTTAAAAAATTTATTTTAAAATTAAATTCTTTTATTTTACTATTTTTTTAAAATTATTTACTATCTGAGACATTTAAACATGAAGTTTATTATTTTATTGATTTTTTAAATATTTTAATTTTAGCTTCTTAATTTTGAAAACTTTTAATGAGTATTAGTTGTAATTTCAATTAGTTTAGGAAACAAAAATAAAAAGTTTGTTGGGTACAATTATAAGTAGAGTTGAAAACAATATTTTGTAATAGTTCAGGGGAATTTATTGTAAATACACAATAGTTATATTGTGTATATAAATAGAAGTAGTATTTCTATTTGTAAGTGATCTGACAGAATAGAGTGTGGACAGATTCGAAGATTCAGATTTGAGAGAATTGCTTTGCAAGTCACCAAGAACCGAATGTAATATCTTTTCTCTCAACTTAATCATTCAATATAATGTGTTGGATTGATAATTGTTCATATGAATTGTTCGATATGATTGAATTGCTAGAAATATGAATTCACAATTGGTATCAAAGCCTAATATGGCTGAAATTGATTGAATTTTGAATTTGAAATTTGATTTTTCGAACACTGTTACATCAATTTTTTTTCGAAATCAGAAAATCAATTTTGGATTTTGATTTTGTGGATGAAATGTTCTGAAAATTGGAACGAAGGTGGAGCATTTAAAGTCGAATCTATTGTGATAAACATCAAATTTTAATTCCAAACACACCAGATTTAATTTGGATTTTACTGAATTTTTGAAAAAGTGTGTTCTTGAGGTTTTTGATTGATTTTTGGATTTTAATCTGAAATTAGCCAAAGTTGTTTTTCAAAAAGTGTTTGTGTGTGAAAACCGCAGGTTCGATTTCAATCTGAAATCAATTCGTGAATTTTTGTTGAAAATTGTCATTTTGAACTTGATTTTGATCAGTTCCTGTTCAAACTCGGGCTACACTGAATTCATTGTTTTAATCGAATTTGATCAAGTTGTTATTCGAGTTTGTTTGGTTTTCATTCGAGTTTTATAAACCTATCACCCGAGAAAACATAAGTATCAATCGAGTTGCATAAGGAACCATTCGAGTTTAGTCTATATTCATTCGAGTTTGCTTAGTGTTTTGACCGAGTTTGATCCCTGTTATTCGAGTTTCATACTTCATTGACCGAGTTTCATATAGCATTGACCGAGTTTCACTTCTTTGTAATTCGAGTTAATTTCCATTTCATTCGAGTTTAACATAACTTCATTCGAGTTGCATATCATATCATTCGAGTTTGATAATTCATCATTCGAGTTTGATCATTTATAGTTCGAGTTTCATCGTTCTTTGATTGAGTTTCAACCTTAATAATTCGAGTTTCATACTCAATCATTCGAGTTTTATACTTATTCATTCGAGTTTGGTGATTCTTTATTCGAGTTTGAGTCTTCATCAATCGAGTTTGATTCTTATACATTCGAGTTTCATCCAATATCATTCGAGTTTTGAGTATTTGACCTTTGCTGCTTAAATTGACCATAACTTTTGACTGGAACATCGTTAGAAGGCCTACCATACGCCAAATCGAAGCTTGAAAAGAGATCTACATTTCTAGAACCGGCATAGCCAGTTCGGTAAATTTTCGAGGCCCAATTCCACTCCAGAAAAAAGTTACGGGCAATTTTATACAGAAAAGCTGAAATTTTAACGTCAAAAAATCATTTCAGAGCTGATTTTTCACAATTAATCTTTAACTGAAATAGTTTTTCAAAATTTTATCAGAATTCACTCAGTTTTTCCATAAAATATCTTGGAAGATTCAATTTCTAGCAATTCATAATGGAATTTGAACAATTGTCAAAGTCTAAGCTGATTTTCAAACTTACTGAATCTGAAAAGATTCGTAAGAACAATTACGACATTCTCATTCAGTTAAATACTGATAAACATTTGGCGTTACGTGACGTACAAATACTGAATGAAGAAATTCAAAACTTAAAAGAAAAACAAAACTCTGAGAGTTGTGCTCATCAATTGAAAATATCTGAATTACTTAAAGAACTTGATGAGCTGAAACAAGAAAATTTTCAGAATGCAACTCAACTGAAATATCTTTTGCCTGAAAGATCTGATCTTTACAAGAAAGTTCAGGATCTTGAAGATACACTTTGTAAGACAAAACCAACTGATCAGAATTGTATTTTAAACAAAAATGAAGAAATTTTTGCTCTTCAACAAGAGTTGTCTTTAACTAAAGATTTGATTGAGAAGGAAAGACATGAGTTCTTACTTAAAGAACAAGATTTTAAATCAAAATCTGAATTGTTTGAAGATGAAAGACAAATGTTCTTAATCAAAGAACAATCTTTTAAATCTGATTACCAATCATTTGATCATGACAGAAATTCAAATTTAGTCATTATCAAAAGTTTGGAAGATCAGATGCTTCATCTTACAAAACAATTACATGTGTTTACTTCGTCAACTGAGTCAAAGGTTAAGACCCCTTCTTCAGTGTGTTTAAAATCCAATGTTGATCACTCTGGTTTGTCTTCTGAAAGTGAAGTGAATCTAACTAACTCTGCTAAGTTTGATTCTTCTTCAGATCTTAAACTTAAGTATCTGTTAAAGATACACAGCGGCAAAGATAAAATTGTTGAACAGCTTCCGGTCAAGATTTACACCGGTGAATCTTCGAAGTCAAATTTTCTTAAAGTTTCTGAAAATACTGGTCATTCTAATCAGAAAACATTTTCACAGAAAAATACCAAGTATTATCAGAAACAGGCAAGAACCGGACAGTTTTTCAAAAAAAAGAGTTCGCAAAAGTCTGATCATTCAAATTCAAGTTTCTTTAGAAATTCAGATATTCAATTTTCTCATACTCAAAGAAATTTGTTTTCTGCTTTTGAAAGAGAAGCTGATAGTCATTACTTGCAATGGGTACCTAAACCCAAGTACAAGTGGGTACCAAAACCCGTTTTGAAATGGGTACCCAAGAGCGCTAACAAGTATGGATCCAAATCTGTTTGGATACCAAAGACATCTTAAATTTTGCAGGTTATAGGTTTCTTATCATTCCAGATAAGGACCCGTTCTTCATTTTAAAAGGCTCTTGATTACATCAGATCAAGACCCGTGTTTCAACTCAAGATGATTTTTAGTCATATCAGACTAGAACCCGGTCTTCATTGGAAATTGGATTTTGTACTTCTCAGTACAGAACTCAAGATAATGGTTTTCAGTTACTTCAGACTGAAACCCAAGCTTATGCGACAAATGGCTTCTAATAACTTCAAATTAGAACCTGAGTCTGCAAGACAAATATTTCTGGAATTCCTGCCCTGAATTCAACTCTGAAGCTGCATTGATTTAGAGGGAGTTTTATTTTTATAATTTTTTGCTCCTGATTTCATTTCTATGAGTTGACTAACTGTATGTGCTGATTTCCAGGGGGAGTTTCCGACGCACTTTGACGATGACATTTTTCAAAACTGTGTGTGATTTTTCACGAAAATATTTGATACACACATAAAAAGAGTTTTTGAGCTGAAAAAGCAAAATATTTTCATTTTTTTTTCTGATTCTCTGAATCTCTCATTGAGATTAATTGATCTAATCTCTTTGATGTTCATTATCTCATTTCTTCTGAGATTCTCTTTGTTACAATGCTTCCAATTTATAATGGATTCTCTGTGTTATCTCCCAAGTGCTAATTCTTTCAAGAAAATCTGGTTCTTTTCATTTTATATATCAGATTTTCTATTTTATTATGATATCTCCCATATTCTTTGAATATAATCTCTCCGATATCCCTTGAGCTTCAAAGCTGAAAATCTTTCTGCTGACTCCGTTATGCACCAATCTGAGTGATAGGCATAAATTTCGCTTCTATGGTCTAACCAGAACCGGAAGACCTACCCAAGGAGCAAACCATCTATAGTTTGTGTGGGTGAGGGTTCTTTAGGTTTATTAGTTGAGAAGTGTCAGTTATCACGGGATACTGACAGGGTCAGGCAGAGATAAAATGTAAATGAGAGGGATATTGATATTGAAAGGAGATGGTGGTGCATCAAATCATGCTTTTGCTATAAAGCTAACTGAATTCATTTCTTAAAAGTGAGCCGGAGGGAGCTTAGTTGAAAAATGCTGAGAGCTGAGTGTTGAGAAAGGATTTAAAGAAAATAAAATCCTACCTACACTGTGTCTGCTGGGTAAACCACATAATCTATCAAGCCCTAGGCGACTTGATATTGAAAAAGACGTCATGGACCCAGTGACGCATGCACTTAACCCCACCAACCACTCAGTTATCTCTCAAAAGATTTCTGTTTCAATAATCACGGAGTTATAGCACATTTCTATCGATATATCATTTGGATATTATTGATATTGAATCACGGAAGACAGTTGCTCCGGTCTCCGACTTCGTTTGATGCACATTGTGTCTAGAGCTGATTATATACACTTTTAAGGCACATCGAGTCTAACAGTCTGCGTGACTATAAACTGCTAGTCCAAAGTGACTAAGCCGGAACAAATATGAGTGATTCTTTCATGATAAAGGATTTCACGATGACTATTTGGAAATCCTACCAGTGTTAACATCATGCCAGCGCTGAAAGTAGGTCACATAGATTATGTCTATTGTGCAAACAGGAATCCTATGTGGACCTGGACTCGTTATTTCACAAATGAATTTGTTTCATTTTCCTCAAGTCAAGTTGAAAAGCTTTGACTTTGTTTTGTAAAGAAAATGTATCAATTTGAGGGGGAGTGAGATAAATTTGTTTTGTATAGGGGGAGAGATATCAGTTTAAGGGGAGAAAATCAATTTGTAATAATTTCTTGTTGTATTTCATCTACTGTATATTCAATGCATTAATGTCTCTGAATACTTTGCATGTTGTTCATATTTCTTATGATCATCATGAGGGGGAGAAAAGCTAGTTTTCAGAGACAACTGTTGAGTAGATTGAAGACGATTGCTACATCATCTCAAGACAATTGATCAAGAAAGAGATTTAAAAGCTATTCATGATTCAAGGGGGAGTGTCCTATCAAGAAAAGAGAAGATCAGAAAAGAAGAGATGAGAAGATCAAAGAGAGACAATAAAGAAGAAGTTTCTAAATCAGAAGATTCAGAGATCATAGAAAAGAAGAAGATTCAAGATAAGAATTAACCTGAACAGAGAACTTTAAATGAAAAATTGTTTTCATCTCTAAGGGGGAGATTGTTGGGTACAATTATAAGTAGAGTTGAAAACAATATTTTGTAATAGTTCAGGGGAATTTATTGTAAATACACAATAGTTATATTGTGTATATAAATAGAAGTAGTATTTCTATTTGTAAGTGATCTGACAGAATAGAGTGTGGACAGATTCGAAGATTCAGATTTGAGAGAATTGCTTTGCAAGTCACCAAGAACCGAATGTAATATCTTTTCTCTCAACTTAATCATTCAATATAATGTGTTGGATTGATAATTGTTCATATGAATTGTTCGATATGATTGAATTGCTAGAAATATGAATTCACAAAGTTTAAATACTAAAGTTAAAAATTAAATCAATAAATGATATGCATGTTACTTAAATTAATGTTCATTTTTTTTTGGAAAAATAGCGGGAAAATAAAAAATTTGTGTATTAGGAGGATGACACGTGGCAAGGATTGTTCTCATTTATTATAATACTAGTTTATGACCCACGTATTACGTGAATATATTTTATTTAAATTTATTTATATAAAATGTATATGAGTAAAAATAAAAACATACAAAAATAATAATTGTGTTTATTTTTTATTATTTACAAATTAAAAAATATCGTATATTTATCTTTTTTAAAATATTAAATTGTATTTATCTTTTATTTTTTATAAGTTGTAATTATCTTTTTGTTGAACGTAGAGGTGACACGTGACATTTGATGTTTTCTTTTATTATACATAATAATAATAATTTACACAACTAATTCAAATTTTACATTTGGATCTAATTATGATTATTATGGATAATAATGATAGATATTTTTTTTAGGTAAACATTAATTTTAAATGTTACAAAATCTAATTTATTACTAATTAATTAATGAAAACAATATAGTCAAAATTTAATGCAATTAAGTTAAGGTGTTAAATTTGGAAAAAGAGGTGGAAAAATAACAGTTTCTTGTATTGTAGAAGTGACATATGACATAAATTGTTTTGTTTTATTATAATATAGGTTAATCAACTCATGTATTACATGGGTTGATTTAGAAAATACATATTTTTTATATTTAAATAAATTATTATAAAACTTATATATAATTAAAAAAAAAATTGAAAGCTAGTTAAATTAAAGATAAAAAATATTTAGTTGTTTGATATTAAATAAAAATAGATTATTATATTGAAAAACAGATAATATGTGTTTGAAAAAAATGTTTCTTTTAACTTTTATTAACTTCAAATATGAAATATCAATTAGAAACAAAAAACTTTAATTATGTGAATGTGTATATATTTTGAAAATGATAAAATATAAAAATGGAATATCTGAAAATCAACAATCAAAATTTATCATATTCACAATTGAAGTTTTATCAATTAAATTTTAAATCTTGTTAACAAAATAATTAATAAAATTTTTTAACTTTATTTACTACTTCTACATTTAAATCCAAATTTTTAAATTTGAATTTAACTATGATCATTAAGATAATAATGACGCATATTTATTTTAGGTAAATATTAATTTAATATTAATTCATTAATGAAAAAATTAAAATCAAATTTAATGTAATGTAATTAAGTTAAGTTAGTAAATTTGGAAAATGAATTTAAACAATGGCATAGGTATAATTATTGATTTTAGTTAAGGGTATAAGAGACATTTCATAAATAATTATGAGTTGTCATTGATCTGGACCATTGATTTCTTTCCATCCAATGGTCCAGAAACTCCAAGTAGTTTTCTTATTATATATAGTATAGATATAGATTATTCATTTTTATGTTTAATTAGTCTTTTTCTTATTATTTACAATTTAACTAAAGTAATAATTTTTTTAATATGTTGGCCTTTATTATTATTATTACTACTACTATTTGTTATAATTTATTTGATATGTGCTTTTGTCATTAATTATTAAAAGGGTCTAATTAAAATATATTTTATATATATAAAGACACATACGTACATACATATACATATACATACATACATATATATAGATTCAAGATCCATGGAGTCCTGAATTAGATTGGAGTCATGTCCTGTTTGGCAATTATAACCCATCATTTCTACTAGTAATGGCTTAATTATGGTATTTTTCAAAAAAGAAAGGTAGGTCTTTGGGACCAAAAGGGTATTTTCGGTATTAAAAATTATAATTAAAATAAAGTAACTAAATTAAATTTTGGAAACAAATTAATAGTCAATCACATATCCCTATAATCACTCCTCCATCTAATTCTTAATGCACATGTTCACTATAACGAAATGATCGAGGACATGAACGACATGATCAAGTTATGAATGAATATGATCAAAAAGGAACTTTAATCTTCTCCTTCTCGATGTGCAACTTTAAAATCGTTTCTTAATTCTTAATGCACATGTTCACGGTTTTTGGACTATTTTATGGAGATACTACATTTGTTCTAAAATCGTTTCTTGTACATTTGCACATGTACATACTACATTTGTTCAAATAATGTTGTTCAAACAACATTCAATGAAGATACTAAACTATTTTATAGGGATGCTACGTTCGCACATCTTAACGTTGTTACATGTGCATACGAAATTATGCATATCGAAATTGAACAAGTGCATATCGAAATTTTAGTGTAAGAAGAGGTTGTTTATGAATTAGTTCATTAGAATAAATGCATTGTTTATAAACTTGTTCATTAGATTAATTAAATGTTAATTAGATTAATTAATTCAAATGAATATGTACAAACAAAAAAATTATGAAAAAATTAATTCATAAATGAACATGTGTCTATACACATTCAACGTAAATGAACAAGTGTAAAAAATAAAAATCTATAATATTAAAATCATATTAATAAAATAAATGATATACTGTTTAAGAAAAAAAGACCATGGGAGAGAGAGAGAGATATTAATTAAATCATTAATTACTTAATTTAATTTATTGCAACATTATAATTATACCCTTAATGATCGTAACCAAACAAGGTGAGACTCCAGGACTCCACTTTATATATATATATATATATATATATATATATATATATATATATATATATATATATATATATATATATATATATGTAGGTCCCGAGAGGTTCCCAAAGTATATAGTTATAAGTTGTAGAGGGGGGTGAATACAGCAATTTAAAAACTAGACACTCTTTTCTCAATGTTTGTATGTATTATCAACAATTTGTTAATTACAAACAAGCTTGAATGCGGAATAGTTCAAGCTGAGATGACAGATACAACAGTATGCTTACTAGTCTAAGACAGACTCAAACTAGTATACAATAAATACACTCACTAAGAAGCACTCACTGTGTTTACAAGACTTAAAGGAACGGCTTATGTAAAACAGCTTATACACACAGATGCTGGTTTACACAGAAGGTTTGCATGCATGAAAATCACACTTGCACGTTCACTCTTGGGTTTCAGCACTTAGCTTTCTTCACACTTCTTTCTGACCTTAGAAGCTTCCTTTTATACTCACTTAGATGATCTAAGAGAAACATCTTCATTGGACGGAATGAAAAAGGAGAATTCTTGTTGAAAAGACAACATAACATTTTCTGCACTTTTCTGAAAAGCAGACTTGTCTTCACATGTGCAGAACTTTTGTCTTTTTACTTTGTCTACTGTTGCATTGCCTTTAACTAATTTAGGAATGTCAACTTTGCGTCTTTCTTCCTTGTAAAGGCCTATTTTGATATAAGAAAAAGGTCTGTCACCCTTTTTCAAATAACCTTTTGTCTTCATGTTATAGAACAGCTTGGGCAGGCTGAGCATTTCTGTTTTCCACTTTGTCTTCGACTTTGTAAACTGATCTTGTAGTCAAAAACAATACATGATGACTTGGAAACATATTCCATAAAGTGTTTAGCCTGTTCACAAAGAACAGGTTCTGTTCACAAAGAACAGAACACTTTAAAAATGCCCAAGCTGCTCAACAGTGTAGAGCAGCGTAGACAGTTTATGTCCAGCCTGTTCAGCAGACAGAGCAGCTTGGACAAACTGTCTTAGTTGCAACACATGCAACATATAGAACAGCTTTAGACTGATATTGCAAATCATTTTCAGGTTTCAATAAGACATATAACAGGCCTTAAATTCAACCTTCAAATGCATCAACAGGTTTGATTATAAATCTCCCCCTCAGATGTAGAACAGGTTTGACTGAGGCCTTTTTGTGCCTAACAATCTCCCCCTATTTGCAATAACCAGTCCAAGCTGGTCTTATCAAAAATCACTATATATTTTTTACAGTACATTTGCTGAAATAAAATTACAACATTACAGTAAAGTAAAAGATCAGTTTATATATACACTGATTCTTGACTACACTAGAACAACACATGTTCTTACAAGAGTACAACTAATGTACTAATGTATTTTACAACTAATGTAAAGCAAAAATTACAACTTATGTAAATAATGTTACAACTAATGTACAAGATGTACAACTAATGTACAAGATGTTTGGACTGTTTGAGTTGGGAAGCAGATAATGGCAAAGCCTGTCCAACTGATGGACAAGCTTCCATTCTTCACCTCCCAATGGTAGATGGACTTGCATATCAATGGAAGAAGGATCCTGAACATCCTTTCCAGTTCTTCCCTTGTATCCTCAAGTTCCTCAACTTCACTTCTGATGATCATGAACTTGGGATCATTGAGCTCTCCTCTTTCATAGAAGCCTCTGAGCTGATCCCAGATGGCTGCTCTCCATTTGCTAGACTGCCTAAATGAAAATGCAAGTCTGAAGGCGGCAAGTTGTCTCAGATCAACTTTGTACAGCTCTGAGGCTCTTTGGAAGCACTTCTTCTGAGTTAGGGGATCTACAAAAAATGCCCCAGCTCAGGTTCTTCAATAATTTTGCCATCCTCAAACTCTATTCCACTTGGCAGGCTATGATCAACTCCTTTCATTTCAATGGCATAGTCGCCCTGTTCGATCAGTGTAAGGAGTAGCTCCATTTCTGTATCCTTCTTTGTCTCTGGCCTTTATTTTGGGGTTGTCAAACAGAGACACCCTCTTTTACTTCTTTTTGGAAATCAGGCCCAAGCCACTTACTCTCTCCATCAGCTTCTTGATGTATGCCTGGATAGTCTTAGCCGTTTCTGACTTAAGACTGCTCAGGGCCAACTGCCAGTTCCACCATTCCCTGTATCCCATCTGTGCAACATCAGTGTGATCGTAGGATTCCATTTCAGTGCCTGTTGCACCCATCCTGGTGATCTGAAGCTTCCACTGTGTGCCTTTTCTTGAAATGGGAACAACTTTGACAATCGCTTCCTTGGCAAGCCTTCTAGTAGCAACATCATGAAATTTCTTTCTAGCCAAGTTGTCAAAGTGGAATTTGGCTCTGGCAGAGGGTACTTGAGTCTTGGTCACAGAAACCTGAGCACCCTGTGCTTTTTCTCCCTCCTTTTCTCCTGCTGATGATTACTTAGCAGCTTCCATTAATTTCTTTTTCACTCCAAGGTAGAACATTTTAATTTTCTTTGCTCTTGGAGTGCAAAAGATTTAGCAGCTTTAGCACGATTCTTCTTCTTTTCTCAATTCCTCCAGAGCTTGAGCTGTTCTTCTCTAAAACTCAAGTACTTGTGCATAGGAAGACCCATCTCTTTAACCCTGGCTTTGTGAAATTAAGATCAGCTGCTTTCTGCTGTTGTTGATCAATGGCTGCTTTTTCTTTTCCTTAGCTGTGCTGTATGACAGCAGCCTCAGGAATTTTCTTCTTCTTCTTCTTCTTCTTCTTCTTCTTCAGTTAGAATTAGTGCCTCCTTTTACTGCTAGGCCTCTCCTCAGGAATGACTTCCTCCCCCTTAGATGAGCGGGTTTGGAGAGACAGCCTGAGTAGGCATAGCAGCTTGAGAGGCACCTTCAGCTTGTACCTGTTAGATGTCCCTGCTGGTTGACCAGTGGGAGTTGTAGGTACTGCTTTCTCCTTAGGAGAAGAGGTTTCTCCCCCTTAGACTTAGTCTTCGGCAGGCGAGATGACTCTCCCCCTTTGAGGAGATGGAACACACTTCAACACCTGGTCTGCCTGAAGACACAAAGTCAGCAGCTTACCAGCAGTTTTGGCAAGCAGGTTTGGGGGGCAACCAGGCTTGTGTCACTAAGAAAGCCAGGTTTGTCCTTACACCTCTGCAAGCTGGGAAAGACAGGCCTGAAGAGAGAGGCTTGGGAATCAGAAAGCAAGATGGTCAGCTTCTTAACATGTTTCTCTATATAGAAGCTGAACAACAGGCTTGAAGCTGTGCAAGATGGACTTCAAGGTATCTTGCCACATCAGCAAGGTCTGAGGAACACAGTTTTGATAGAGAGCCAATAGAGGTTCAGGCTGGCCATGTGTTGGAAGGTAGTGTGGCAAGAAGTGAGGGAGATGACAGCTGTTGTGAAATGGCTGTGCCATAGAGGACACAGAGGTCCTGTTGTAAGGAGAGGATAGGAAGAGAGAGAGTTGGATACAGTTTGCAGCTGTGCGTGAGTGCCCATCAG